>JAOQIF010000087.1:0-142487 GCA_026260285.1 Colletotrichum sansevieriae | reverse complement strand
ATTAAGTATAGGTGCGATCTTATCTATATATATATAATTATAATATGATATTTAGTTATATACTGAAGAGAGCGTGAGTATAGTGACCTAAAGCAGTTAGAATTTGATTTGAGCCAGTCGTCCCTGCAGGCTGCTTTAAGAGGCAACAACGGAGCCTCCCGGCGCGTCCAAGTGCCTCACAAAGTAGCAGCGACAGGGAACATCAGCTGTCGACTGGTTCCACTCGTGACGTTGAGCTCTGAGGCATCCTCTACTTCAGTATTTGCTTTGGCTCTCCACGCCTAAACCCTTTGGATCCCTGATGGAGTTGACGTGCTTCTCAAACGAAACAGATGCCTGGGTTTTTCGAGTCTTTTTTTGCAATGGCAGTGGGCAAGGATCGAGTGAAGGGGATGGTACCGGGGTTGAGCTCACCCTGGTCAGCGTCGAGACTTGCCTGACTGCAGAGCCAAAAGGGATTTTGAATGGTACGCTGCGACCTGTGCTGTGCCTTGAATCAAAGATGACTGCAGGATTGATAGATAATCTCAAGTCGTGTTCTGAATGACCTGAGTAGGTCGCCAATTCAGGCAATGAATCCTTTCAAAGAAAGCGAGAACACCGTAGACAGCGAAGGGTTTGGGTCGTCGCATTGCCAATAGCTTCGAGCTAAACATAGAAGGGCATTCCGCCGTTTGATCAGTGGTCGTGGACAGGAACAAGGGGACAAACAAGTATACTGGTGAAGCCCGCTAACCTGACACGACTATTAACAGCAGGCGAGAGCGGCGATGCAAAAGTAGGGAAATATCGACTTTCCGAGGGGTAATCAGGAAATCGCGCTCCTTTGGTGCTTTTTGCCGTAGCACTAGAAGCTCTAGCTGGCGGCTTAAGACACATCATCCAGAATGCTCGGTCCGTTTCCCAGGCCCCAGCGTGTGACATAAAGCTACTATACGAGGCTAGTAATGACGAAAAAGAACGATGCGGGCGGATCTTCGGATTGGGACAGCAATGGAGGCTATGGAGCGATGCTGTTACACAGCTATCACGGACTGCTTGGCTACAGGCGGATGGCAGCGGTCTCCTTGCGTGGTCATGGGGGAAGACAGGAAGATAACAACAGAATTGGACAACGATAAGTCGATCTCTGTCCATTCTGATCAGATTAGCCTATCTTGTCAATTGTCCCCTCCCCCGCTCTTAGGGCGTCGTGCTTGAATGCTGGAGAACGGGAGACGGACGCCGGGAAAGATCGAAGGATTCCGGAGAGCTTTCAGCCCTAGAGTAAGAATGTCATATCCGGCAAGGAAGCCGCGAGACGCGTCGACGTCGTGAGTAGTGTGAAGGGAGAGCCTGGTTGCCTGCTTACTGGCGGCCAGCTTGTGGTCTTGCATCAACCCACCCACGCTGGCTGACCATGTCGATGTGGTCCAGTCAGATTCTGTGACGGTGCGGCCGGCGAGGGCGACAATGAAGATGCCTTAGCTCGGCCCCTGGCCCGCCGCCAATGGCACAACATGGCGCACCTCCATCGATCCAGACACATGCAGCCACCCTTGTTCTGGTGCTTCAAGCTTGAACACCTTAGGCCGGTCGTTTTCTGCCCTGTCGAATGCGTCGCTAGCACCAGAGCGAGCTCCAAGCTCCGTCTCCTGCCTTAGTGTGAGGCTGGCAGTGTTTTTTCATGTGGAGAGGTGGGATGCGCGTCCAAAAAGAGTAAGAATTGGACGATTGTGAGAACGGCTGGCAGGGGAGTTGGGAATAGCAGCGCCTGTTTGTTTGGAGTGTGTCCCGCCTCGAGCTGCACCGGCGAGCTCGAGGCAATAAAACAGCTTCTGTTCCCGTCAGTCACGTCACTAGAGTCGCAGCTGCTCACCCACAATACCCAAGTTCTTGCTTTGCTTGCGCCTCGCCGGTCAACCTTCAGAGTGGTTGTTGCGATTGCGTTGCTCACTTCAGCCTTGCTGTCGTTTTTGTCGAGAAGGCACAGAGATTCGGTCATTGCGCAGTCGTGGCAGTGTGTAAGCTAAGATAGCAGCCTGCAACAGGAAGGGATATGTACTCTGAGTTCTTGGTTGTCCAGCAAGTACAGCTCTAGGAAATCGCAACGACGGGAAGGAAGAAACCTGAGGCGACTTTACTCGACACAAGGCGGAAGGAGTCACCACACTTACGGCAACCACTGTCTCTACCTTCCTTCCTGTCTGCCTTGCAGCGAGGGGCGCTTTCGCCTGCCCTGCGGACGTGGTGCTGGTCCATTCTATTTTTGAATTGGGAGGAAAACGACTTCATATTTTCCTCACCACCGGCAATAACATCATTGTCAACCTCAACGACAACAGAAGCCTTTTCTCGGAATCGCAGCATTTAGACACCACCCATCGCCGCATTCTCAAATCGCTATCCATTAGCTATTGCTACTTGAAGCTTGTCGCAAGCTCGAATTTGCCTTATCACCAACACCATGCGAGTCGCCAGCTTTTTCTCGGCATTGCTGCTTGGCACTGCCGCAGCTCTGGCCCCAATTGAGGTTGTGGGCAATAAGTTCTTCGACGAGAAAGGACGACAATGGTTTATAAAAGGTACGCGCCAACCGTTTGTCTCCGCCATTCCTAAAAAGTTGCAAGCTGACATTTTTTGCAGGCATTGCCTACCAACTAAGGCCAGGTTAGCCCAGTTCCGCTCTGCACACACTTACGAAGCACGCTGTCTAACACGAAGCTTGTTCAGATGATCCGCTCGTTGACACGGAGCAATGCACCCGCGACGCTGACCTCATGAAGACCTTGGGCACCAATGCGATTCGTATATACCATGTTGACCCAGACGCCAACCACGACGGTTGCATGTCTGCCTTTGACAAGGCTGGCATTTACACCCTCATCGATCTCGACACTTTTGACTCATACATACCTCCCGTCAGTTTTGTCGCGTCCTCGCTCCTCGTTTCTCACTAACGGTCGTGCCAGAATACTCCTTACTGGAATGAAACGCAATTCAATGCCTACGCAAAGGTCATGGACGTCTTTGAAAAATACGACAATGTGCTTGGTTTCTTCATTGGCAATGAGATTATTGCGCTTAACAACCAGTCTCAGGCCGCGCCTTTCATGAAGGCTGCTGCACGCGACATGAAGGCCTATCGTGACAGAAAGGGCTACCGCAAGATTCCCGTTGGCTACTCCGCCGCTGATATTGCCGAGCTGCGACCTATGCTGCAGGACTATCTCACCTGTGGTGGCAAGCCTGAGAACAACATTGATTTCTTCGGACTAAACTCGTATGAGTGGTGCGACCCCAACACCTACAACACCTCCGGTTACGCGAACCTGCAAGCCATGGCCGAGCAGTTTCCCGTCCCAATCTTCTTCACTGAAACCGGCTGCATCACTGGTGACGGTCCACGCACATGGGACGACCAGGACGCCATCTTCAGCCAACCCATGATGGATGACTGGAGTGGAGCCATGGTTTACGAATGGATATACGAAGAGAACCGTTACGGCATCGTGTCATACGGGCCCGAGGTTTCCAAGACCATAACCACCGGCGACGTGTACGACGGCTTCACTCGCAAGGGCACCCCTATACCTCGCTCTCCCGAATTCCAGAACCTACAGTCCAAATGGGCCACCATAACGCCGATTGGCGTGATGAAATCAGATTACGATCCCCGTAGTATTTCCACCCGCGAATGTCCCAAGGCCACAGGTGGCTGGCTTGTAAACGGCGACGTCGCCTTGCCCAGTCTTGGAGAGACATTTAAGGGCAGCTATTCTTCGAGCCCAACGGCGCAACCTGGCGCCAGCACTGGTGCTTCTGGTTCCGCAGCGCCTACACAGTCCGCCGAATCCTCGGCGCCTGAAAGACCCTCGGGATCTGGAACCAAGCAGGTCGCAGGCATGGCTATCGGCCTTGTTGGCGTCATGATTTTCTTCACAGTGTGGATGTAATCTACACGTTTGCTTATTTCTACTTCATTGTACATTTTGTACTATCAATTTTACGACGAACGGAATTACGGCCTATACCCCATTGCGCAGAAACAGAGTCTTTCGTCTGAAGAAAGGTGTCGCAGACGATATTGTTGTTGTGGTGGCAGGCAACGGGCGCCTAGAGACACAACCCGTTGATGAGCTTGGCGATTGCTTTCAATGATGTTCTTTTCAGTAGCAGTTCCAAGAGGAGGTTAATGCTTGATTAATTGGTAATACCCGGGTAGACAATAGAAACATCAAGGCTTTGGTTGAGACAATACCACTTAGACAGTATTACGACTGGCTTCGAGCTTTCTCATTGCTCCTGCATCAGTTTTCGCGTGCAATATTTGCGCTTCGATTGGGGATTCTCCAACCCACTTCCTCGGGTATTGCTTGAGAGAGTTATCGGTGAGACGCTCCTTCTTCATCTGATCAATAACTCGGTACGTACGGCAAGTACGCTTCGAATGATAAGCAGCAGTTTCCCTCGCCGTCGACTTAGTCGAGCACCTGCAAGCAGATGGCTGTGTTATTTCCTTGGTCGATGGCTCCTGCGGCAAAGTTTGGTGCGGAAGTAGGCGCGGTCAGGTAGGCAACCAACATCTTCTCGAACCGCGTTCTCCAGACCTCTCACCCCTTCAAACCAACAACAACATCAAAAGCCCCCCAAAGACTCCTGCACCTTTCAGCTACGAATATACGTCCAAACACACTCAAGCCCAAGCCTGCAACCTATCCTCTCAGACTTCTGACCTTCGAATTCCGAACGCAAGATATTCAGCCAATCATCGTCCCCTCAAGTCATGCAATTTTTACGCTATCATCTTCGAGAGTGCCAGGTATAGTGCCGGGTTTTCTTGTTGATAATAGTGGCAGTAATAATTACAATATCGGGGCCAAATGCGCCGATTGTACGCTCACCCGCAAAACCCCAGAGGATGTCCCACAGCCGACGCAGCCGACTTGTACTCAGACCATACAGATAATCCTCACAGAAATTCGTACGGCCGAGCTCTGGATAGCACCTACCCCAAACACAATCGATACCGTGACTACCGGTGCGAACCTCATATGCACAAACGACGTGCCTCGGAAAATTGAGACTACCGTCGAAACTCATGGGGACAAGTCTGTCGACTGCAATCAGATTCATGAGGACGAGCCTCTTGACTGCGATCAGCAAGGCGAAGATGAGTCCGCTGTAGCACCCAAGATGACTGACGAGTTGTGATGCTCTGGGCGGTTGCTGTACACAATAATCAAATGTTCAAGTGGCTTGGGCACGAACTGAAACGGAGAGTGGAACAAGACGAATGGTAAAAACTGATCGTATGAGGCCAGAGTTCAGGCTGTCTGTGAGCGAGGGAACGCGAGGTTCGATGGGAAATGGCGGCAAGCAAATCGAAGGGTTGGGTTGCAACATGGTAGCATATGACCCTAGCGTATGTTATCTGCGAGAAAAAGAAATAGTCTATTGATCAGCATCGAACGCTCAACTGCCGTATCTTCTCATTGCATTGCGGTGGCCTGCTTGACATCAAGTGTGCCCAGATCCTGTGGGAGGCGGGGTTTGAAGTAACTAGTTGAATACACGTTGTAGAGCTACCTTAGATTTGTCAAGAGCAGGAATGACTCAAGGCCAGCTGTCACACAAGAAGGAAGCTCAATGCCCAAGCGGAATACTGCCATTGGTGTTTTGCATGTCGTTTTGACGCCGGATAGGAGTTGGGGGTGCCAGGATTTGACAGTAAACGTAGGAAGGGGGCTGATGAGTAAGATACATGACTTCCGGAGCCAGCCGCATTCCGATAAAAAGGTTTGGCGGATTGCTTTTTCGGTATGAGTAGATCGCTGTAAGCGGCATACACGTCAAGCCGGCTGTCATCATGCTAAGCACGGGCATATTGAGCACACAATTGGGGTAGGATCGGTTGTGTCAAACATAACGGTGGGTATAGTTGATTACGCCTCCCGTATTCAAGACTGTCACCGAGCAAACCGGCATCTCGTCTACAAGTTACTCGTGACGATGCCTATGAAGATGATAGTAAAGCATCGGCAGCGGGATTTGGCTTCTCAGCTGTTGCCAGATAGACATCGACTGTGGCTGTCTCGGGTAGCTGAGAATAGTGGAGTGCCTCGTTGCGGATGATGGAACTTCCTGCTTCAGATATTCTGAACTTCTTCCAGTCATCGTGAGATGCGTCTGTTTATCCCAAACGAGGCGGACCGCAAATGGTTGCAAGAACTAGATGGAGCATATGTAAGGGCCGAAAAGGCGTGCCTACTTGTCAGGATCTCGTGTTATTGAGACTTGGACGTGGCGCTATTGGTGATATCTGAGATTCGGTATTGGCGCCGGCGGGTGGGCAGGTTTCAAGTTTTGCTTGGCCGGGCAACGTGGTCGGTGTTCGGTGACTGCCATGATGTTCCGGACCAGGGGTTCAAGATTGGTACAGAATAGAGCTCAGAAGAGGCTCATGCACTATATTCGCGTTCATCGTCTTTCTCTGGGGCGCCGAGAAGAAATGAAATTCATTGCAGGGAGATACGCAAATTTGACTTCGAACTGACTTGACATGACAGAATTCTGTTCCATTTAGGTATTAATATTGTCGAACCATAGCTCAAGGTCCAGAGGACTGGGCTGGCGTATACTCCCAAAGAATAAAAAGTGTTCAGCGCGATATCGATTGCCGGCGTTGAACCCTAAGAAGATGCGGGCATCAATCAGCCCAGAGCCTGAGCGCAATTCGGAAATCCCCAGATTTTCCTTTCCTGACAAAGTGCACTGGCGATCTGATCACCGGACTGGGACCGCTGCCAACAACCCCCAAACTCCAAGTGAACCCGGTTTTGTTTCTTTCGTCACTTCTTTTTCATTTCCTTTCTCGAACACTCTTTGGGGGTGCTAAGCCCAGCAGGCTGCAATCCTGCTTGGTTCGTCAACCCTAAAAATATACTACGACGCTGGAGAACACGTCAGGTAGTCTGAGCTGCGTTGAATCGCAGACTTGGCAGAGAGGGAACGAAGCCATGCGCTACGGGCGGGACGAAGCGAGAACCAAGAAATGGACTGAGTGAAGAGCGAAAACGAGGGCGAAATGGACAAGTTTAGAAATTTCCCAGGCTTATCACAAGTGTCCCTTGGCATATACAACAACGCGAACTCTCTTCATCCACGCATCCCCCATCAACTGACACTCCGATCTTATACCTTGTACAACTGCCATTATACGACTTATGTCTATACCGGCGGGCGTACGCATGTCAGTCTTGTCGATCAATCTGTGAAAGCACACAAACATGAATACACACACCTCTTGGAGCGATACAACTGCAGCTAACGGCAGAAACCTGCATCAGATGCAAAGTTGCGGCAGCATGAATATGCAGAAACCAGGCGACCCATCGACAACCGTAAAAATGACACAGTTGTCGCTCGTGGCGATGGCAGAAGCAGTGGTGCGCGATCTCATCGTTCCCATTGTCTCAGCCTCTGGACTTTCAGGTCAATCTTCTTCTCCGTGCGGAGCCACAAGTCGTTTTCGTTGTCACAAATCACTTTGCAAGTGCCCGGCTAAGGTGAAAACGAGCGAGTCCCTTGACCGGAGCCACAAACTCGCCTTACCCCAGCAAGTGCGGCGCAACAACGACGACAGGACGAACTTTCTGAAACGCGACTCGATGCCGCGCCGTGGAGCCAATCGGTGTCGCAAACCGTCCCCAACCGACCCCCTCTCTTCTTGACTCCTTCAACCTCACCACCTGCACGTTCCCTTGAAACAAGGCCAGCAGCCCGTTCACGTCATGTGGGCTAGGCTCTGCTCTCTCCAATGTACGTTTGTTCTCTGGTGTCGTTGATTCATTACCACCCAGAGCTGCCCGTCACACTCGTACACCCTCATGAATCCTCTGGCAGGTCCGGACACGCGCATGCGAAAGGACATCGCGCAGGCACCAGGCACAAACATCCGCACGATAATCCGTGGATCCGCTGTCATGGGTCTCCGACCAGGTCCATCCAAGCTGACGCAGCAAACGCTGGACATGCCACGCCAGTTGACAGTGCGGGTAGGAGGGTTTGCAGCATTGTCTTCGTTCGCTTTTCCTATTCAAGTTCGTTCGTTTTGGCTCTCTACTAGGTTAGAGAACGAATCGTGAGCAGAGGCAACCAATGCTTGCGTTTGTGTAAGGCGAGAAAAAGCCAAAGTGGCAGCAGATTCTTCATTCTCACCTCCGCCGTCTTGAGTCTCGTCATCGGAATGCTTGACCGAGGCCATAATAACCTATACTACGGCTTACTCGCTCTGGCCCCGGCAGGCGACCATCCCGGGCTGAAAAGTCCATCCAGCACATACCCCCCGCCCAAGCCGCCGATACGCGAGAGGATCATGAGGGAGAAGCGAAAGAGAGAGGGACATTGAGCCCCGCCCTTGCCGGCTGCTTCCTCCTTGATGCCTGTCCGTCCCTCTTTTGAACTGACGTTATAGCCAGCCAGGCTCATAAGTCGGCATCACAGCGAGGCGGCCGAGCGCGAGACCGGGTCACAGGCCAGCCCGTATGCAACACTTCATACCGGGGAGGGGCGGCCAGACGCAAGAAATCCGGGTACCCCCGCCGCGTGTTGTCGTTGCTTCGGTGGTCCAGCCTAATTTTGTCTGGCCCTCCCATGTCGTTATTTATGGCAGAATCAGCCGCTCTGAACCCGCAGCTGATACTTCGGACGAAGTTGAGCCAGGCAAGGTAGACGTGGGCTGGAGATTCGCAGATGCGCATGTAGCGAGCGACCTGCGGCTGCTTCGAATTGGTACATGTACCGTAGCAGTCGCCCACGCGCATCTGCGCTGCACATCTCGAAGCTAGTGTTTTGTTTTGTTGGAACCCTGTGTCTGTTTCCTGTGTCTTGTACAAAGACCGGGCCACCGCCCACCCATACCACCCAGCGGAACCGGAGGCCTGGGTGCCAGTTGGAAGGAAACAATTTCCTCATCCGACCTGTGGCTCGAACGCTTCTCGACCGCGTACGCACACGCATGTTCACAGCTTGAGGGTGGGAGAACGTCAGAGTGAGGCTGCAAAAGGACGGCCAAGATGTCGCTCAAATTCTACAGAACGCTCGGCGCCGAGCGTCCGTGGCGTCCGCCGGTAATGAACGAGGACTGCCGGCGATACCGTCGGCAGACGAAACGGAGCGATAAATGGATCCCGCCCAGGTTGGCTTTGGAGGAGATAATAAGGAACAACACGGTTTCGGTGAGCTTGGAGGACTACACGCTTGTTGTATCTCAGGGTGACACTAACAACCTTGTCAGCCCTGCTCGCTGAACGATTTCATGGACTATCTCGTTTATGTCGAGCAAGACGCCGAACCTCTCCAGTTCTTCCTCTGGTATTGCAGTTACGTCCAAACTTGGACCACACTCTCGCCAGAAGAACGTGCTCTCGCGCCACGCTGGGACCCGGACAGTGGAAAGAAGCTCACTTCAAAACATCGAAGGGCTAAGAATGCGAGTAAAGTCTGTAACATTCTGGAGATACTCGATGAGGAGAGCAACAACACAGTCACCGCTCAGCCGGGGAAACATAGTCGTAACATGTCTTCAGCTACCAACTTCTCTCATCCAAGGGCGACTCATGGGAAGATCAGTGAGAAAGAGGTGGAGGTGAAGGTATCTGGAGCTGGTAAGACATTCCGCCGGGTTGAAAGCCTCATTACGCATTCCTTGTGTTTGCTCACAGCACTGACGCAACCGCCCAGTACCTGCAGCAGCTGCGCAACCATTTCGCTCTGAGCTCACCACCGTCGTAAACCACTACATCAACCCCAACGCTCCGCGTCGGCTGAACCTCACCGAAGACGACCCCAATGCGGTTCTCGCAGCAGCAGCAGCCTCCACGACACATCCCTCCGCACTTCTCCCGGCCTTTGAGAAGGTCGAGGCTCTCCTTCGAGGGAAGCTGCACCCGAACTTCATCCGTCACAACATTTCCAACTCGAACCCCATAGCCACGCACCTTCTCCGTCTACTCGGTCTCATCTTGTTCGTCCTTGGAATAGGGCTTGATATCGCATTGGTTCTTTCTCCCATCTCACGATATTACCGCCTTCTTTCTACGCCCTTAGTATTCTCAGGTCCAGCAATTCTCGTAGCAGCGCTGGACGGCGTGTCCTTGTCTCTTCACCTCGCGCATAGACGACATGTTCGGCCGTCGGAGGTACCCGATCTGGAATCCGGGACCGGGGCCGATAAGCGGCACCGTCGAGCCGCAATCTCCGGAAGCGTGTTCGGGGCGGTCGATCCGTTGCGCAAACCGGCGCTGCAAACCTTCGGCCCGGAGAACGTGTTTGTGAACGAGGAGTGGGTCGCCACGTATGAGAGTCGTTCGTTAATGCGACGGGTGTTCGAGCGCAGCATCGTGAGCCGAAACAAGCATCTCCGCCTCCTCCAGGACGGCGTAGTCGCGGGATCTGCGCTGTGGGCTGGGTTGGCGACCATCGCGATCGGAGTCGGTTCGGTTTTTATACCCTCATACAACTTATTCTGATGAGCACGCCCTTAAGGGGCACTTTATGAGATCATGACGGTCTTTTCTAGGGTATGTATAGACCACCACAAAAGTCAAAAAGAATTAAAACGGGTTGTTGGTCGCATATACTCAAATGGAAACCATCTAGTTCGTAGTTGATAAGAACACATAATAACGCATTTACGTCTATGCCACTCACTCGTCTCGTCATCTGCCTGACATGCTACTCAGGTATTGCGTAAACCATGATGTCGGATTCTTCACTAAGCCTTTCGGGCATTTATGAACGTACGGCTTACAGAATGCTCGCTTCTATTCTACTTCAGGGTTTACTGAGAGAGACGAGTGTGGAGAAGTAAACGGATATGGCTTCACTCCGGACAGTCTCGTGTAAAACCGCGGGAAGTTAAATAACCTCTAAACCACCTCAGTTTCTCTTGTTGCTATATAAGTTAAGCTGGTCAGTTTGTGTGACCTTTATGTTACTTTTGATGTGATATAATGATGACTTCCTCCAAACTAGTGGGGGGAAAAAGCCCTCAAGTGAGTTAACGCCTATGATTTCTAATTGTCTTCAACCGCAGTAGTATGTATTACTTCAGAGGCGGGACTCCACCAATGACTGGGTCTAGTTGATTTAACGTAGAGGAGCTGTCTAACCCCTCTCCAAGTTCATCCTACGACTTGATCTCATCCAGATGAAGCTGGGTCAGTCAAGTATCATAACTGGCAGGTATTTATGAAAGGCAAGACGTCTCAAGGGCAAAGTAAGTTTGAAGGTTTTTTTTTTTCTTTTCTTTCAAATGGATGTCGGAACATTCAACACGTCGCTTACGGCAAAAAATAAAACCAAGTTTCCATCGTGAGTCCAAGGAGTTTTCCTTGCTCCCTGCTCGTGGTATCGAAAGTCATCCTCTCATCCCCAACTTCAGGCTTCTACCAATCACCATGCTTTTACTTCTTCCTCTTCTCCTCGTGGACGATGTTGATGATCTTTTCAACGATGGAAGGATCCGAGAGCTGTCTCGGGTTAGTCTTTCGGATTCTCGTGACTGAGTGGTGGGGATCACATACCGTCGTCACATCACCAAGTTGGTCCTCCTCACCGGCCAGGATCTTGCGCAGAATTCTGCGCATGATCTTACCGGAGCGGGTCTTGGGCAGGTCAGGCACGATGTGTACGGCCTTGGGCGCCGCGAAGGGGCCGATGCTCTTGCGAACCTGCATGATGAACTCCTTGCGGAGCGCATCCGTGGCCTCGTTGCCGTCCTTGATGGCGATAAAGGCGTTGACGGCCTGGCCGGTGAGCTCGTCGGCGACACCGACGACGGCGGCCTCGGCGATGGCGTGGTGCTCAATGAGAGCGGCCTCGATTTCCGCGGTGGAGAGACGGTGGCCGGAGACGTTGACGACGTCGTCGACGCGTCCACGGATCCAGTAGAAGCCCTCGTGATCACGGCCTGCACCGTCACCGGTGAACTGTTGAACTGTCAGTGTACGTGATTTACCACGGCGGTTCTGATGCTTACGTAATAGCCCTTGTATACGTTGAGGTAAGTGTCCATGTAGCGCTTGTGGGCGCCCCAAACGGTGCGCGCCATGCTGGGCCAAGCCTGCTTGAAGGCCAGGACACCCTCCACGTCGTTACCGTGGATCTCCTCGCCGGAAACAGGGTCGATGATGGCGGGTTCGATGCCGAAGAAGGGAAGGGAAGCACTACCGGGCTTGGTAGGAGTGACACCAGCAAGTGGAGTGATGACGTTGGAGCCGGTCTCGGTCTGCCAGTATGTCTGAGAGAGCGTTAATTCGTTCCGACGAGGTCACTAGGGAGAAAACCATGACTACTTACGTCGACAACGTGGGCCTCCTCCTTGCCAACAACCTCGAAGTACCACTTCCAAACCTCGGCGGCGATGGGCTCACCGACGGAGCCAAGGACTCTGAGGTGCTTCATGCTTGCCTTGACATGCTGGTCACCAGCGCGCTTCAGTAAGCGCAGAGCGGTTGGAGCGACGTAGAATTGAGTGATTTGGTGTTGGGCAATAATGTCCCAGTATCTTGAAAAGTTGGGGTAGGCCGGGGTACCCTCGAAGACAACAGTAGTCACACCCAGCAACAGAGGGGCGTATACGACGTAGGTGTGGCCAGTAATCCAGCCGACATCACCACCACAGAAGTAGCGGTCGCCATCGTGGATGTCGAAGACGTACTTGCCGGTGGCGGCAGCGCCGACGAGGTAACCGCCGGTGGTGTGCAGAACACCCTTGGGCTTACCGGTCGAACCGGAAGTGTAGAGGAGGAAAAGGGGGTCTTCGGAGTTGACACGCTCGGGCGGGAAGTAGGCGGGCCACTTCTCGACTTCCTCGTGCCACCACCAATCACGGCCCTTGGTCATGGGCACATCGGCGCCGGTGCGCTTGTAGACCAGAACGTGGGAGACATCGGGGCACTGCTTCAGGGCATCGTCGACAATCTTCTTGGTGCCAATCAACTTGCCGCCACGCTTGCCCTCGTCGGTGGTGATAACGACCTTTGAGTTTCCGTCGATCACACGGTCGCGCAGGGAGTCGGCAGAGAAACCGGCGAAAACGACGGAGTGAACGGCACCAATACGGACGCAGGCGAGAAGGGCGATGATGGCTTCGGGGATCATGGGCAGGTAGATGGCGACCGTGTCACCCTTGCGCACACCCATCTGCTTCAGGACCCAGGCGGTACGGGAGACCTCGCGCAGAAGCTCGCCGTAGGTGACATTGCGGCCATCGCCGGGCTCGTCGGCCTCGTAGATGATGGCGACCCGGTTGGGGTCCTTGAAGGCGTGACGGTCGACGCAGTTGTAACTAGCGTTCAGCTGGCCCTCGGCGAACCAGGCGCTGTCGCCGCCGTCGAGAGTACCGGAGTAGACGGTCTGGAAGTCGCTAAACCAAGTGAGAAGCTCGCGAGCCTTCGTACCCCAGAAGGCCTTCGGGTCGGTGATGGATTCCTTGTACAGTTTCTGATATTCCTCGAGACCTGCGCGAAGGAGGGGCAGAGAGAGCTCCGGTCAGCCAATGACGAGATGCGGAATTGGGGTAAAGAGGGGAATGACTTACTGCTCAGGTGGGGCTTGCTGGGGTGCTCTGCGGGAAGGCACAGGAAAGTCAGCAAAAGCGTCCAATCAGACGAGGTCAAAAGCTCCCAAGTACTGAGTGCCCCTCCATTCTCTTCCTTCCCCTTGCGCGCAGTCTCCAGTGCCCCTCACGCGACTTTTGGCCGCCAACAGGTCATTGAATGGCACTACGGTGGATGGGCCAGGCCTTGGGCCAGCAACACGGCGGCGCACTTACTGTCAAGCATCTTTTGGGGAGGATCTGTTGGGGAAACATTAGCCATGGCGAACTCTCAACGAAAGAAAAGGAGTTAGGAAGCGTCAGGCAGAGCTGAGCTTTGCTTTGCTTTGCTTTGTTTTTGCGCTTGTAAGCAAGTAGGTGGTACAGGGTGCCAGAGCTTAGGTAGAGCTACTGCTACTGCCGCTGCCGGAATGGAGAAAACGAAATTGGGGAATGTTCGGGCTTACGGAAGGTGTCAACGAGGTGGGCCTCAGCGACCACAGGGGCCTTTTGTTTCTCTGTTGATGCGGCCATGGTGGCAGGGTTATGTGTGCGTTATGAAGGATGCGGGAAACTTTGTGCAGGTTTACGGTCTTGGTGGTTTGGTGGTGGTGGTAGTGTTGGTGAGGCAGGTCGGGAGACGCTGGAGCTGCTGAGACGGAGAATCGTTCGACGTGGTGTGTCTTTTCGACCTCGCCGGCAGACAAGCGGCCGTTTCTCGTGCAGCTGTGGCAGATTTCGCGGGCTCGAGGTATGGAAACTGGCACGACTCTCCACACACAACGGTCTGGGGTTCTCGATAGCGAGGTTTCCAAGTCGCGTGGTTCCTGGCCTGATGTTCGCTGTGAAGGCGGGTAGCAAGCGCAGCAGTAGGTTTGGTTGTTTCAATGGAGCGCAACTCGACCAGAGTTGATGTTGGACGAGAGATATAGTGTTCGTGACTTTTTGTAGAGAGGAAGGAGTAAGAGAGAAGAAGAGGAAGAAGAGGTGCGGATGGCAAACGGAGAAAGAGGTAGTAATTAAGAAGATCGACTCCCAAGGTGGCCGAACCGCGAATTGGTCGGGGGACGGGATTGCTTTTAATGGGCGAATGGGGACTTGACTTGGACGCCGCCGACTGAGAGGTGGACTCGAGCCGGAGACACTGCGCTCGGTACGGCGCACCGGTTGAGCTGCTGGGCGATGAGGTGCTGACTGACTTTCATCCACCACGTTGGTACTTCAGTACACCTTACCCAGCCAACCTGGGAATGGAAACCATGGCAGAAACTAGGAGCTGGGCGCTAGGAGCTGGGCGCTAGGAGCTGGGCGCTAGGAGCTGAGACCGAGATCGCTACATACCAGCCCAAGCTATCTCCATTGAATTCCCCATTCTCCATTTACCATACGCCACCCTATGACAGAACACTAGCTAACTGAAGAGGTGACTTTGCACAAAAGGCACCTCATCCACTGTCATTCGGCCTCGATTCGGTCAAAACCCACCATCAACCAGCCTGGCCCCTAGGTAATCTGAGGGCATTCGAAGCTCCATCCACCAGACTGCCTCTGCGCAACCGAGACGCCCAGGCAGGGAGCTCCATTCGAGGTACGGGACCACGGTACATTGTAGCCCGATGATGTTGTGGAGAAAAGGGACGAGGCACGCGGAAAGGTGACCTCCATCTGCCCTTCCGCCGACGCCTACTGGAGAATGCCTAACCACGGCTCCGCAATCCCACTCGCATCTCATGGTATCAAGGCGGCGGCGCGGCGCAACAGTAGTGGCACCGCTGTCCAGATACCGTTACCGCTTGGCCGGGGTCGGCGCAGTCTGAAGTTTTCCTTTGCCCCGAACGACTGCGAACCCTCCATTTCCCTGCGAAGTGCAAACCCCGGATACAGGAAGGCAACAACGCTACTCTGCAGTAGCGTGCCTTTGCAGCGTCAGGTCACCCAAGCTATGCCTGCCGTCCGCGCCTGGATGCTCCTGGTCTGGCCGGTTGGTCCTGATCTGGGGGCGGGGTGCGTGCGGAACATGACATTCAGGGATCAATATAACTGGACCTCCAGGAGCTCGTGTTGACCTTGCATCGGGAAACTTCTGTTGGGCTCACAACCCTTGATTAGCCTTGTCAGCTACTTAGTAGACAGTCGTCTGAAAGCCATGATTTTGTCATGATCTGTGGTGTGCAGTGGTGCATGTCCCGTCAACTGACGAAACAGAACGCTGGCAAACTCGAATAACGAGCCAGCTCGTGATCGATCGTTGCCTGCTCTCGGGGTGACGGTGACGACGTCCAAGAGCACATTTATCGGTTCGTGTGGGTGTGTCGAGACCTTGGTACATGGCGTCTTACACCATTGGCGCCGGGGACCTACCACAAACGGGGGCATCGCATGCCAATCCCTTTGCTGCGAGGTATATCTCAGGTTTGTCTGCTGCAGGCCTGATATTCGTAATCCAGGCCAACCGTGACCGCTCAAACACCACTTCTTTAATATACATTCCTTGTTGCCAGCAAATGACCGAGCACGGGCAAAGGGGGAGCAGCAGTAGAGGTGGAGCTCAGGACTTCGTGACAGTGTTCCAATGCTCTGGTTGACACCTTGCGCCTCGTCTGTTGTCTTCTCCCAATGTGGTCTGTACTGCCCCGTCTTGAAGTTTGAACTGAAATCACCGCAAAGACGCCAGTGACACATCATCTCAATCGAATAAGTGGCCCTGTCGTCAGATATGCCTCAACGTGAACTGATTGCGCCGGATCAGATTGAAGACGAGCGAAGACTCGAACATGGGGCACTGCGGCCTAGTCAAAAGTGTCGACGCCAGGTAGAACGAGCACTTCTTTCTGGATTGTGTCGTCAAGCTCCTTTTGCCCCTCATCCGGACAGAGAGATCCCCGCAATCTCCCCCTCAGTAACGTCAAGGTTGTGCGCCTCCAAGTCGTCTAGGCTGACCGAATAGCGCCGCATTCAAAGACGACGTGCGGCTCCTGGCCAGTAAATTGCAAAAATGCCCAGGCCGACGCATGCTCATCGCGACGAGCTACGTACGACTGCCGCGGCGCTACAACCTCCGTGATTGGCTTGGAACCCAATAATGACACCGAAAGGATTTCGATTTCTGTCTTGGCATCCCGCATATCTTAAAGTTCGATTTTACCTAGTTGAGGTTGTGGTTATCACAACGGACAGATTTCATTCTCTTGTCAAGTCGACAGTATCAGTAGAACAGTCATCGAGCAGAAGAAACATGGTCGTCCAGGGTCCGACGCAGAAGGTCGGCCAGAATCCCCGCCGTTAACCATGGCAGTTTCGGGGTCTCGCGTTGTGTCGGGATTCAACAAGTCTCACAGATTCTGGGGTCGACATCCACTCCTGCAATCGCAATTTGCAAACGCTCTCCTCCCTGCAGAGTGTGGGTATCTCGCGCCGCTTGTCATCGGTACGCGAGAGAAAAGTGTCACCGAACCCACAGTGATGACTGAGTGAGTGATAATCCGACATGCAGCGTGTGGTCTCCCATCTTGCGGCCTCTCCGACGTCGGCCGTGGTCCACCAAATAACCTACAATGCGACATTCCGAGTCCACTAGGGTCCGAATGTGAAAATGCACCACCGGATTAGGTATAGCCACTGTCGCTCTCCTCAGGCGCCTTTTCGTCGTTATCGCAGGATATCCGTAGACGGTGTTGGTGTGTGATATAATGTCGAGCTAGAGGTGAGAGCGGACGGAGCCATCCTTGCTTGCCCATGCGATGCGGAGACGGGCTCATGGCAGCGGGATGTGTGTGGTTGGAGGGGTCGAACGGAAGTTCCCCCTCCCACCTCGCGCAGGAGGAAGGAAGAAAGACAATTGTCGTGGGTGGTGGATTCATCTCACCTCGGGTAATGATGCAAGGCGCTGCCCGTTGTTTCTTCCCACCATGTTCTTTTGGACTTGCAATGGGAAGCCACTCCCTTATACGCGGGGGGCGCCTACCTACTGCTGTATTTCTCCCAAAACGGAGAAAGTCCTAATCCAAAATCGATACGTATTTTCCGGGTTCTCACAGCCGATTCGACAGGAAACCCGCGGTTAACCACACGTTCCCCGTTCTTCCCCTCCAACCTAACAAACCTTCCTCCATCTATGGAGCCCCAGACAGACTTCCCGCATTTTTCCCCATGGGTGCCCGCTGCCCAGACTCGCCAACTTGGGGCCGCCGCCGCCCGTGCCTCAGTTACGCTGCGGTGCGGTGTTTTAGGCCTGCGCCAGCTGGCTGCTGCCATTCCAGAAGGCTGGGTTCCTTGATCCAGGTCAGTCCACATGCCGCCGTCTCATAGGATGGACGAATGGAAGTTGGACTTGGCACAGCCGACATCCGCGGGGTGGCTGAAATTTAGACAAAATCTCAATCTTGAGTCTTCAACTATTGTGGAAAGCTCAGACGAAATATGAAGCATGTGGGGGTCCTAAACCCGCCCGGACAGTCATAGGGAAATATCACCGTCGTTTCCGAACAGCGCTGCCGATGGAGCCAAACCCCCGTCCATCCGTTGGCGGTACCATCGATATGTGGAAATCGCGATTTTTTGGGGGCCTTGTGTTATGATGACTGATGAGTCTGGACGGGACAGCCGTACTAGCCGCTGCGCCGCTTTCGCATTGAAAACCCAACTTCAAGGGTCTGGACCACTTTCAGGCTTGACCCGCGCCATTCAATTAATTGACCAGGACGCCCCTTTCCCGGTGGAACTCTATGGTTTATTATACATAAACTTGGCCAGGTTAATCCGAAAACTAATGACGTGCAGAGCCTCTACCTTGATTTCAAAGAAGCTGACCGCCGCATTGAACCACGAAGACAGAACAACAAACCAATGAGTTCAGATCAGCAAGCACCTCCATTGTCTACAATACATTCCAAACTTTAGACAGACGACTAGAAGATCTTGGCAACCCGTCTTTCTGTTCGCGAAGCCTCGAAGTTAGCCATCAAACAAGGCCCGTATGGGGTGGTTATTTTAGAGTGATGCTAATCTTGAACACTGTGTTGACTGAGTTCCATCCCAAAGACATCAAAAACCTAGAGGAGAATCGGAATCTAAAGATTGGACTGGCTCCAAGCGTTACTCGAAATTATGATAGAGAGAAGGATTGCTTTGGTGGCCGCTTCCCACCACCAAGACTCAACCTGAAAGCTGACGGGGAAGAAGAAAAATGTGTGAGTATCTACCATGTCGTCCCGTCCAGCCCCAACTGGGTGGCGGACTCGACAGGGCTGAACCCGTTATGCCCAGAGAAATGTGGTGACACAAAGCTGGTGAGACCCCTATCCGACTCAATTCTCTGCCCTTCGTTGACTAGGACGGAGTAGCGGTGGAGATCATGTCACACGTAGAAATTTGACAGAGATATTTCGACCCGAGTATTGCACACGATGTCGTCTATTACCATTCCGAACGGAGAATCCCGCACGATATAGGCGGTGCCTTCCTCCCAAGCGTGGAGGAGCCGCTCCCAGGGAGATGGGAAAGATTCTTCCAATAACTTTGAGGCGGCACGCGACGAGACCGTCTGCTGTATCTTACAGCGTACCTCTTACTGGGTGACAATTGCTGGCGAAGGGAACTTCTTGGGGTCCACGGAGGAGCGGCACTCGTTGCTGTGAGCCCCCTTTCAGATCGTCGTGCTCTCTTCACTCCTTTCAGGGGTTGCGTCGGGAGAATTTCAGAACACAACATCGTCATTAGTTGCTTAAGTCCATGAAGGCAGGGCGACTTTTGATAGTGTTGGGGATCTATCGTATTTCAGCAAGCTCATGTTGCGGTACAGCTCTTGCTGCTGGCTCCAATCAAATTGACATAATCATCTAACTTAACAGGTGGACGGTTAGATGTCTCCATGTACACACATATGAATACTTTAAGCCATCTTTAACTTTACCTCCCCAAGATCCATTGCTTTTTACTCTATCATCATTTACTTGCGGCCTGCTGTTGCTCGTAATACAGCTCTTCCGCCGTTGTTATACATTGCATATTCGCGCCGAGCTTGTTCATTGTCTCCATCCACTCGTCGTACCTGAACTTCAGTTAGCAAATGCCACTTCCAAGTCAAAAAAGTAACTTACTCATCCGAATCGAAGACGATACCGCCACCTATCGCCAAGGTCAGTGTTATACATTTCCCACCACCATCAACATCATCGAGTACAAACTCACCAGCTTGCAAATACGCCACCCCATCCTTAACAAGCATCGTGCGCAGCGCGATACACGTATCCATAGCGCCCTCGACCTCCTCACCCTTCTCATTGACGCCGCCGTAGCCAAAGTACCCCACCGCACCGGCGTACACGCCTCTCTTCTCCTGCTCCAGCTCAGCAATGAGCTCCATCGCCTTGACCTTTGGCGCGCCCGACACCGTGCCCGCAGGGAAGATGCTGCGGAAAGCGTCAAACCTCGTCTGATCCGGCCTCAACACGCCGGATACCTGCGAAACCAGATGCTGGACGTGGCTGTACTTCTCCACTACCATGAGATGGTCCACGCGCACTGTGTACGGGTCTCCCACACGGTTGACGTCGTTGCGCGCCAGGTCCACCAACATGACGTGCTCCGCGCGGTCCTTGAGGGAGCTGCGCAGCTCGTCCGCCAGCCTCTCGTCCTCCTCCGGCGTCTTGCCCCTCTTCACCGTGCCCGCGATCGGATGCGTGATGACTCTTCCCCCCTCCGACTTGACGAGCAGCTCCGGCGATGCGCCGACAATCTGGAAATCCTTGCAGTTCACAAAAAAGAGGTACGGCGACGGGTTGACCGTCCTCAGGTGGCGGTAGATGTTGAACGGGTGCAGGCTCGTCGGGCGAGCGAACCGTTGCGAGGGGACCGCCTGGATGATGTCGCCCTTAACGATGTGCTTCTTGAGTGCCGTGACGTGCGCCTCGTACCCCTTCTGTCCGACGTTCGAAGTATATTCCTGGTTGAGCTTGATGGGCTGTTGCTCGGGTAGGGGAACCTCGGGGGCATTCAGTACCGCAATGAGCTCGTCGATCGTTTGTGTCGCCTTCTGGTACTCGCTCTCCAACTGCGCCAGGTTTTCCGGGACGTGAAGATATGTAATGACCTTGATCACGCCATAGAAACGATCGAATGCCACGATAGTATCGAACAGCATGAACAGACTCTCCGGAATCTTCAGCACGTCCTTCATCGGCCGCGCTGTCTTGGGCTCGAAGTACCGCACGCAGTCATATCCCACGTATCCGACAGCACCACCGGCCATGGGCGGGAGCTGCAGACCCGGCACATGCGCGACAACGTGCTGAGCCAGTTCGGTTTCGAGGGCCGGTAGAGGATCGCACTCCGGGCCATGGCCGGGCCCCGTGGCGAGGACCTTTCTCGGGCCGGCGCCGACGAAGCTGTAGCGGCCGACGCGCTCCGTGGCGGCGCTTTCGAAGAGGAAGGAGTAGTCGGAGTCTTTGTGGGCGGCAGAGACCTTCAGGTAGGCTGCGGAGGGTGTGATCAAGTCGGAGGTGATCTGGCGGTAGATGGGGACGAGGCTAGGCTTCTTGTTGCCGGCGGGGGCGGACAGGACGGACCTGACCGTCTCGAGGGACGGGACGACTGCGCGCTAAGCGCTGTGGTCAGTTACACGGCCACGCGACGGGGTCAATTGAGAAGGTCCGACTACTTACAGGTCCCGACATCGTGTTCCGGTCCGCTATGCAGGCTGGTTATGATCTGGTCAGCCGGTGGTTTGGTGTTTGTATCTGAGTCACCGCAATTGATAGACTGAGCTTCCCGGACACCGACTAAATTATTTGGACTGGGCCAGCGGACTTGGAGGGGTGCAGGGACCGATAAGCGGAAGGTCACTGCGGGAGCGTTTCGATAAGGCGAGACGAGCGCCCGTTGTGGCAACCCCGCGCTAGGTTATCGGCGGGCGGCGACTCAGAGAACAAAGCTCCGCCGTGCCCCCACTGCGTGTCTTGGTCGTCGATGTCATATTCTACCAAGATTCTAGAACATTAGACGACAACCTAAGTAGTCCGAGGTATCAAAATCTCGACGTCACGCAGCTGGTCTGATAGCTCGTGACGTACCTCGCTACGACAACTGGCGATTCCATCAGTCCACCACAGATAAACGGATATTGGTATGACGATGCACCTCTCTGCTAGAAGATATGGAAGCACCAACTGATGTCGTCGATCTGGCTCGATGTCCTAAATCTGATTTCTCACGGCCCAGAGAAGCCGGCTTCTTGGATCCCGGGACGAAGACAGGGCCCAGAGCTCAAGGATGCTGCCTCATTTCATGGAACCAGGCTCGCGCGGCATTGCGTGGGGTGGTATATCATCTCTCGCTTGCAATTGCTGAAGCCTCAGATAATCAACCGTCTATCATGTCCTCTTCCTCCATCCCGTGTTCTACATTCACAGACTCATTGTTCCTCGTCCAAACGAGCGCTACCCAAAGAGACCTCCTCGGTCGAAAATCCAGCACATTGTCCAACCTGTTAATGTCGCCAAGGCGTTGGACGCAATGCTTACGGAAACAAAATCTACAATCTTTAAGCTCTGCCTAAAAAGAGCAGTGGTTGCTTCGTCGGTTGCATCCAGGTCCAGGTCGTTCGAGCCGTTCTGTCTGAAGATCAGGATAACACGGGATTCCATAAGTCATATTCGGAAGCTGCGCATCCTGTGTCTCTCGATAGACCGCCTTTGCATCATTCAAGACGACAGCAGATTGGGAAGAGCACGCCTCGCAGAAGGCCTCCGACTATGACAACGCCTATATCACAATCTGCGCGGAACATTCTTCCGGAGTACACACCAGTCTTTCTCTGAACCCAAGACACTTAATCGTCTCCTCGGCCGCTTGTACGGTGCTTCACTCTTTATCCGTCTGGGAGCTCATCGATAGATGCCAGCCACATTTCATCCACTGAAGCATCGTGGGTGGGCTTTTCAGGAATCCCTGCTCTCATGTTGATCCCGGCGCTTTGGTCCAGAGGAGACATCCTGGTCCTGCCATGAAAAACAGCTTAAATGCGAAGGCGGATATTTTCACCCTAATCTGATATCGTCGCTGGAGTTCCATTTCGAGGGTCAAGAGCCAGTAGAGACCTGGCACCGCGTAGTCCACGATCATTCTAGGCGGGAGTTGACCTACGACTTTGACAAATTGCCCGTGATATTGGGTTATTGCGAAAAGATCTCTGGCTTTCCTGGTGGCGATTATGAGTATCTTGCAGGACTCTGGTGAAAGATCTTCTCGCGGATCTCAGCTGGATTTATTTTGTCCAGTTCTGCAATCAGCGAGGGTACGGCGACGATGTTATAGTGTATTGCGCACCGACATGGTCCTGGGCCTATGTCGTACAAAGCTAACGGCCATGTTGGACGTGGGTTTTGGGATTGAAGATCTTGGCAGGCGATTCTTATCGCTCCTTCTGCGAAGTCCATGAGCGAAATGCACGTCGAAGGTTTTGGATCACACCGGTAAGGTGTCTGACGGACTCATCGACATTTCTGGTTCGGTAGTGCGTGCAACCGCAAATTATGATGAGAGGACGAGTAATCACCAAATCAAAGTAGTGGATATCAAGGATGGGCCACTTGCCACCGGTCGCTGGAGTGATAGGCAACATATTCAGTACTTGCTGCTAGGTAAAAGTTTTGAGACACGCCGTCGTCATCTAGGCCTCCTGGCATTGAGACGCTACGATCAATGGACTGAGGCGAATAGAGCCTACACGCGACTAAGCTTCACGTTGCTGAGATGAAGCTAGGTGCATTCCTTCCAAGGGAATAAGAAGGATTGCATTAGTTTAGTGGACGACGTGTTGGGTATCAAATCTCTTTCTGCAAAGCTCTTAGAGGTCCTGTTTACGCACATCTGCCTCGCTCGGTCTGTTCGGGGCTGTTATATCAGCGCCTTCAGCTCTCAACAGCCAAAGCCTTAACACCAACAAGCCTTGCACCCTTTCCCCTGCCCTCGGTGGCGACGACCCAATACTCCGTCCTGACGCCGCCCTTAGGCACACTGTAAACCCTCACATCGTTACCCTTGCCCGCTTTGCGCACCGCCTCAATGATGTCCTTGTAGTCGCCGTTTGAGTCCCAGTCAACGGGGTCCTGCAGCTCGACATCCGCGTTCTCGGGGCTGGGGTGCTGTATCAACTGCGCAAACTCGACTGCAGTCACAACAAAGTCAGCAAGCTGATTCCAACCGGAGACAATCCCAAGAACGTGAGAAGGGGAAAAAAAAAAAACACAAACCTTCGTTGGGCAAGCCTTTGCCGCCCTCGTCCCAAGCAAGCGCCACGCCCACAAACGGCTCGTCCGCGTCCGAGATGTACACCTTGTCCTGCTTCAACACCTCTTGGATCGCCTTGGGCAACTCCGCGCCCTCGTCCTGTGCCTTGAACTCGTTGTTGCTCTTGCCCGCCGGCTTGGCGTAGCCCTCGTTGGGGTCCTGGTTCGCCTTGTCCAGGAAGGCGGCGTAGTCTGCGTCTGACATTTGGAGAGGTGTGGTGGTCGTGGAGAAGTTGGCTAATGTCGTTCGTGCAAGGTACGGAGCCCTGACGGTGTGTTTTGTCGCAATGGTTCGGGGGATCCTGCGAAATACTCTTGCGTAGAGATTTCTGTTAATTGTTAAGGGGATTTTTGCAATCATTCGTCTTAGATGGAAACAGGGGTTACGGAGGGGAATAGTGAGGCGGGAGGGGCTATGGTCGCAAGATTGGTTTCTTGCAGCATGCACGGAATGGTTGGACAGACAAGGTAGATCTCGGAATGACGCAGCGGTCGCGCCTCTTGTCGCTGCTTGGTCGGAACCATTACCCCACCACAAAGTCGCATTGGAGAACACCGGAGCACCGTGATATAGAGGTCCCTCAAATCGAGTGCAGCCGTATATAATGATAAAACCGAGCACAAACAAGCCATTCTAAATGCTCTCAGAATCTGTATGTCGTTGTTTGAGTTGACTTCAGTCTAATTTGTATCGATTCTAAGCTTGTGTTCAAGTGTTCCACGTTCATTCGAAACAATACAACTACAGTTAAATGAGATCAACTCACTAGAATTGAAGGCAGCATGTCACAACGGCAATCACAACAACCGGACTCAAAACCAACATTTAGATGGTCATGTACTTATCATTGGTTTGACTTTTTGATTCCTCGGCACTCATTTTAACCTCAAAGGTGTCCCAAACCATCCGAATAGTAATACGTGAAGAACCCTCGACACCGATGCCATGACCATGATAAAAGGAAATTCAGAACCCCATTTAAGCGGTAGCAAGGTCCTTCTTGAGGGTACCCTGGTACTGCTTCTTCTCCGCAGGCGTCTGGAAGGCGCCGTGTCCGAACTCGGACGAGGTGTCGATCCACTTAAGGCTGATCTTCTCAAGGGCCTTGCGGGAGGTGTGAGTCCACATAGACTTCCTTAGGGTTGTAATCCTCTTCTTGGTACCAGGGATGGATCCCTTAACCATGACGTAATCATTGTTGACCTCACCATAGCGGACGAAGCCTCCGAGACTATAGATACATTAGCAATGGGCGTTGGTCAACTTCAGGCGAGTAAAAACCTACGGGGTGATCTTCTTCTTGGTGACGTCAAGCTCAGTGGCAGCATTGTCCTCGGCGTCGCCCTTGCCAATGCGGTAGATCTTGTGGTTGACAGAGGTACGGTGGTGGTAACCCATCTGACCAGCACGGGCAACAGTCCACTGGACGTGGGAAGGATGCCAGGCACCGATACAGGCGACCTTACGCAGACCCTTGTGGGTCTTGCGAGGAAGCTTCTTGGTTCCCCAACGGGAAGTGACACCGTTGAAGCCGTGACCCTTGGTGACAGCAATGATGTCGATGACCTCGTCCTGCTCGAAAATGGTGTCGATGGAGACGGGCTTCTCGAAGAGACCGTAGCCGAAGTCGACCTTCTCGGGGACGGAACCACCGTTGACCTGGATCTCCATGAGGTGGGCCTTCTTCTGCTTAAGGGGAGTCTTGCGGGGCTGGGTGTGGGCGAGAACGCGAACGACGGTGCAGTACTTCTTGATGCGCTCGAGCTCGCGGGTGATGGAGGCGCCATTGTTCTCAGAGTGCTGCTTGGCGTACTTGGTGAAGGCCTTCTTCTTGGACTTGTACCAGTTCTTGTAGAAGCGGCGGCGGATCTCGTCGCTCAAGTGCTCGGCCCAGACGGTGGTGAGAGAGCGCAGACCGCGGGGAGTCTCGATGTAGCCCACAAGACCAACAACGATCATCTGTGAAGATGTTAGCCATAGGCACAAAGCCAAGCGGGCTGCGTTGGTAGTACAGGGGGGGTATCAATAATGGAGACGGCCTCGACGACCTCCTTCTTGTTGGCCTTGGCACCGGGACGGTCGAGGTCGCGAACAATCGTGGTCATGCCGGCCTTGAAGCCCATTGCGGCGGTGAGGCCGACGGGGGCCTTGGGGTCATCCTTGGGGAAGCTGTCAAGTCAAAACTGTTAGCCCTGTGATCTTCGATTGCCGCCGAGATTTCTTGGGAAACCAGCCAGCGGGACGCAACAAATCGACACCAGGGGGAAATGGGAAAACCTGCCTCTTGACGCGGCCGCGGTGGGAAGCAGCGCGCTTACGCGGGAGGTAAGCCAGCGAACCGTGGCGAGGAGCCTCGTACTCTGGTGATGGTTAGCATTGGTGTTGTTGCGAAAGTGGTCGGGAAAGTGCGACATCGGGAAAAAACGAGAAGCGGGAAAAAGGAATTGGAGAGACCGACTTCTGTGCGACATGACTGCTGCTGTCCCCTTGGTGGTGCTGGTACCGTTAGTAGTTGAGGGTGCGAGAAATGCGAATTTCGAGGATCACGGCCGTGAGAGCGACGGAGTTGTGCACCAAGATTTTTTTCACCCAGTGGACTTTCCAAAGTAGGGCTGGTGCACGTGATCCTCGCGCACCTGCCGCGTAAATAAAAAAGTTTTAGCAGCCACTGGGGGAACGGAACACCACCTCCCTAAGCGACGTTTCTGGGGATCTCATTACGTAAGATAACTTAAGTCAGTCTGGACGTCTCCATCCGAACGAGAACCTCTGTTCCATTTACCAACAACCTTGGCAAGCGGGCCATGAAAGAGGCTGCGCACTCTGAGCCAGATACTACCTCCAAGGCTTGTGATAGCTAATATAAGCTTAAGGGGACGGGTTAAGTCTCTCCATCAGGGATTTTGGCATCCCAATGGGGGTGCGCTGGTGATTCTGTCGCTCAATTTAGGTCGCCGAAGCCTCGATCTCGTACGTCCCATCAAATGTGGTTTTCACACGAATATGAAACATTCGTGGTTCAGCATAGGTGTATAGAAAAAAAACTAAGACTAGATTCTTTTCATAAGCTACCTAACTGCCTAGCCGCGCCAGAGTGTCCATCAAGAAAATGAGATTCGCGAGATTGCGACAAGTTTGAGGAACGAAATGGTATACACTTGGAAAGAGAGCACAATGTACGCAGCCAACGAAAACAAAGGTCAAACTGCCATTTATCCATTAAGTAGATTCAACCTTAGGGGTAGGCCCCATCATGCCGTTGATGCTTGCGCTTGTCGGTGTCTTAGTCTCCCCTGATGTAGGGGCCGGGCCCGATCCATTCGTCGCGGCAACCGCAGCTTTCTTCTCATCCTCACCACTGTCATCGTAGTCCTCGTCAACGTCCATCTTGCGCGCAGCACGCTCGGGCTCGCTGGGCTGAGGAGGACGAGAGGCAGGAGTGTGCTCAATGGGTGCCCTCTCCTCAGCGGGATACTCCTTGACACCGGGTGCGGGTCCGGAAGCAGGTCCGGGAGGGCCGTTCTGAGCGCCGTCGTGAAGAATGTTCTGCATAGGCGCCGCGGCGGATTGCATGGGCGGGAGGTGATTGGGAGGCATAGGGTGGCTAGGCTGGTGGTGCGCCGCCTCCGACGGGTGGTAACCCTCGTTCGCATGGCGCTGCTCCTCGTTCCTCCGGATGTCTTCCGCCCTTCTTTGGTCGTCCGCCCGACGCTGATCTTCAGCGCGACGTTGATCCTCAAAGCGGCGAGCCTCCGACGAGTTACGTCGGTACGGCTCCCGGGAGCCCGGAGGAGTAGACGGACGTCTTGGGCGCACATCGTCCAGTCTGGCGCGGTTCTCATCATTGGCAGGTCGCTTGTGTGAAGATTCCTCTTCCCACTCACGCATGCGCTTAGGTCCCACAGAGGGAGGGCGATCGTGCTCGCTACGCGCGGCAGACTCGGCCGCGATAGATCCCGGAGGAGGTGGAGGCGGCGCACCGCCCTCCATGGGTCCGGGTGTGGGGCCGTCAGGATGGTGACCGTAGGGAGGAGGCGGGGGAGGTTGGTGTTGAGGATACGCTGACTTGGGTGACGGCATGCGGTTGTCGTGCATAGGCCTCTCACCGGGACGGGGGCTATTGGTTCCGCGGAACTGAGGCGGCTGTCCCGGTGGACCACCGTTAGGGGGCCCGGTCTGCATAGGAGGCATTTGAGCCGATGAGGGCTGAGAATAGTTAGGGTTAGGGATGCGCGGCGCCGATGTGGGGGGAGCTTGGTGTGATTGCTGAGACGGTTGAGGCGGTCCCGATTGGTAGTGGCCCGGAGGAGGGGGTGTCGGGCCGCGGCGAACCGACTCCGGGTAAGGCGGGCGACCGCCGTGTTGCTGCTGTTGCTGTTGCTCTTGTCTCGGGCTAGGTTGGCGCGGCATGGGAGGAGCAGGGCCACGGAAGGGCTCACCGCGCTGCTCGTAGGGGTTGGGCGGCTGCGGGGGTGGGTTGATATCCGCAAGCCTGCCCCAGCCGTTGGGTCCAGGTCCGTTAGGACCAGGAGGCGGAGGAGGCTGTTGTCCCTGCTGTTGGCCCTGACTGGGAGCCGAACTTCCCCATTGGGGAGCGGGAGGGCCGACCTGATAGGCTTGAGGGTGCACGTCGGCAGGCTGAGGAGCACTAGGCGGCTGACCGCCGTTGGCACCGCCGTTTCTGAGCAGTTGCAACCGCGCCTTAATGTGAGGGTTCTGAGGATCCAGCTCCGCCGCGCGCTGGTACGCATCGAGGGCATCGCTGATCTGGTTGTTACAAGATTCGTAAAGAGTACCCAGGTCGTACCATACTTCAGAGATGAAGGGGTTCAGACGAATGGCGCGGGAGTAGGCGTCGAGAGCATCGCGGTATTGGTTGATCTGGTAGTAAAGAACTCCGATGGAGCACCAGAACGTGGGGTTGCGTCCGTCACGGTAGACGGCCTGCTGGTAGGCCTCGTACGCCTTGGGGTACTTCTGCTGAGACATGTAGCAGCGGCCGAGCAGGTACCAACTTTGGGCATCGCCTTGGTCGGCGGCAACAGACTTCTCCAGGAACTCAATGGCGCGCTCTTGGCTCTGGAAGCTGCTGCTCTGCTGGTGGTGAAGCCATCCAAGTTGTTGCAGGACCTTAGCATGACTGGGATCACGCTCCAAAACCCGCTGATAGGCAGCCTTGGCGCTGTCGTACTATGACCAAGTCAGTCGCAGGATGTCAAGGGCTTAGAAGAAATGTAACTTACGTCTTTCTGTTGCTCGTGAACGTGACCGATCTGGAACCAGATGTCCTCTTCCGTCAGAGGAGGGGGTGGAGAGTTGACAATGTACTTGAAGCACTCCAGACTTTGGTTAAACTTTTGCTGCTGCTTGTATATGATACCGAGACGGAAGTAAATTTCGTTGGCCTTCTCGAAGTCCGGCTGCATTTGCATCACCTGGGAAAAGGCTTCTTCGGCATGCTCCAAGCTTCCATACCTGTCGTACAGAATGCCGATGCCATACCAAAGCTTTGGCTCCTGCTTTAGATGTTAGTAGGCTTCGGTCAAAAATCAGTCTATCGCTACACACCCTAGGGCTTCTCAAGTTGACGAGAGCAGATTGATAGGCAGCATAGGCTTGCTGCAAGTCGTCCATCATCAAGTAGCAGTGACCTTTGAATTATCAGGTCAGCATATAACGACCGAGAAAAGTCATGCTGAGTACGCTACTTACCGAGGCTACCCCAGGCCTCGCCATTTGTGTTGTCAATCTTGAGAATCGCTTGCAGGTAATCGACAGCCTTGTTGAACTCTTCGCGTGTACGCAAGATCAGGCTGATGGCGTTCATGGCCGCCACGGACTGAGGGTTTGCTTGCAAGGCACGGTCGTAAGCCTTCATGGCTTCGTCGAGGTTTCCGAGAAGCTCAGCGAAGCTGCCTGTAGTCAATTGTCAGCGTCAGTCATGCGCGTCATCGGGCGCGAAGTGCCTACCAATTTGCATCCAAACAGCCTCGTTCATTAGAAGGATTTGGCGCGACGGCGCATTGTTTTGACTATACTGCATTCCCGGCGGAGGAGGAGGCCCCGGAGGACCATGCTGCTGCTGCTGCATGGCCATCGTTGGCGAAGGATGATGGTTGGCCATCGTGTTAAGAGACAAGAAAATACTTCAAGTGCGCGGCCGGCTGCAGGTCTATCTTGGTGGGCGATTGGAAAGTCTAGTGATCGCGCAGAAGGTGACAATGTTGGTACCGGGCCCGGCTGGTGGTTACAGATAATCAGATAGTTAAATTCGAAATCAAAACCAGGAGCAACCGCTGCAAAAAAATCCTTTCGGCCGCTGCGGTTGAGTTGCAGAGTCGGGCGGGAAAGGGGGTTGTCGCGACGGTTCGACCGGATTGAGGTTCGATGTGACAGTCCGTCAACCGGAGGCTGGGGGGCGAAATAAGAGACGACAAAACGATGAAGTTTGGTCAAATGCAAGCGACAGGACAAGTCGCAACCAAATGCGTTGGGCGGGAAGCCTCCCTCGAAAGCGTAATGATGGGATTGGGAAAGGAAAGGATACGAGACCCGAAGGCGATCGATCAAAGTGCCCCCAGTGCAGCTCTGTGGGAAGTTGGGGATGGGGAAAGAAAACGAGAAGGGGAAGTTGGGAGGCTGCGAGAGGTTCCTGAGGTAGGTCCCATCATTCTGTGCCAAACTCACCTTACCCACGAGTGAACGGGCAGCAAGGAGGGAGTACGTACTGAGACGTACCCTTTGTTCCTTACGTTCCTTCTCCCACTGAGTTGACGCCACGGGGTGGAGTGGAGTGGACCCTCTCTCTTCCCAAGCGAAACGACACGACGGTCACCCCCCTGCACGGCGTCGAAGGGGGGGGTAGCACTCGCACGCTCCTTTTTTATTTAAGTCGATGCTGGGGGTGCCAGATGTGGGGCAAGGATGGAGAAGGGGAGTTTTTAGCTGCTAGCTGACCTTACCTTACCTTACCTGCCTACCATCCATTACCTTCCTGACTAAGACACTACGTACTTTGGCTGAAGCCGATGATGGGCCACGCCTTCGCCCGTCACTCTTCACCCACGCAGCACGCAGCCGCTTCAGGTTTTGCTGCGTACAGCACCGGGGGGTTAGCCCGCCAAAACCACTGCTGCCAGGCCAGGTACGACACAGATAAACAAGTTCATGGAGGCAGCCGGCGAGCTATACCACTGAAAGCAATTCGCCCCCCTTCCCGCCTACGCAGTACAGCTGAATGCTTGACGAGGAGAGACCGACATGGTTGCTGGATCCTCCCGTGCTGGTCCGAAACGGGTACCATATTCGCAGGGCCTAGCCGCTGCGTGCCTTGGCTTGGCTGATGGAGAAGCGCGTCCTCACCTGCGGAAATCTTCGGTAGGCGAGATGGGACGCGAAAGAAGGACTCTGAGAGACGTTGACAGGCTAGCGAAGCACGTATCGCAGACCAGAACCCCTCTGGTGCTTTTTTTCTAATCGATTGTTCGTCTTGACTGTCGAGCCCGGCGTGTCTGCTGCCGCATTTGGTTCTCCGCTTCTGCTGCCTCAAAAGCATGCATATCTGCGGGTTATCTTCACTTTTGTGAACCTACCGTCTGTCTGTCGCCAAATGCGTGACTACCTTACCACCAAGCGCCCACGCCGCGGCCCCTCCCATTTCGTGTTGCTGTTGGAAGTGGGCCTTGAAGCTTCTTTTCCTCTTGTCGCAGCTAAGCTGCCCCCAGCAAAGACTTCAGAGAGAATCTCCCGCACTCTGCGAGTCGTGCGTCGCGAATCTGGTGATTGATCCGACAATGTCCGAGGACCAGTAGGGAACTTGCCGCCGTCAGCCGCCAACCATCTATTCTACGTCGAGACATCGCATCGCACCATGCTGCGCAGCGTGATGCAGCCTCACCCCAAGGTAAGCCTCACGATCAACGAGTTGCCTTCTGCTCTCTCGCTGTTACGTGGTTTCCCATTGCAACGTATGCAAGTCACGTCGATTAATTGGTGGCGGCGCACTTCGTGATAGTTTACGGAGCCGTAGGGATGTGGTTGGCGGCGCATTAAATAGGGGCACGATGTCGTCGGCTCGCGGAGAGTCGGAGGCAAGGCACACGATGAATGATCTGCATTACGAGTTCCTTGGCTACTAACAGCGCAGATATCCCATCCGCAGCCGGTTTGAAACAAAAGCCAGCCGTGTCGCAACGCATCGGGACGCCGTGCCATCTCCTAGGCTCCGCGGCGGAAGCTCGCCGACGGTATGGGTCCTTACGACCAGAATCTGCCTTAGGCACACCTTGTTTGTACTGGAGAACGGTACTTGCGGTGCGGCATGGTACAAGACGAGTAAAGACAATGAGAAAAGCGACAACACCATCGACCAGTGCAGCTAAAGATACCTCAGGCAAAGAGAGGTTGCCACAATCGCCGGAGGCCAAACATGACTAGAGCGTCATGATAGGGCCATACCAGGGGACCGTTGAACCTCACCGAGGAACGGTTCGAGCTGAAGAGTGCGGAGTCCGCAGGCGGTTTCTTGTGCATAAAGGTAAAGTAGCCCTTCCTGCTGGTCCTAAGTAGCACCTTCAACTTGCTTTGACGTTAATCCATCGAGGTTTCTTAAAATAAATAGAAGCCGATCAACTCGAGATTGACAGGTTCGTCAGGAATGAAATGAAACAGCCGTCAGGTAGGCAGAATAAAAATACCTAATCAACTCAAGCACTCAGAGCGCCGCACTTGAGCAGGCGCCGCCGCCGCTAAACCGCATTTCGGCAAACTCCACGTGTCACGGAAGCGCTGTTGGGCTATCAGCGTCCAGGACAATATTCACCGAATAGCAAAGTGGTTTGCTTTGGGTTCCTCCTCCGGGGAATGTGTCCCTGAGACGAGGTACCGGCCGTCGTCACCCTAGCAGCGAGTGCCAGGCAAGCGTCTCGACGACAATCTGGCCGCCGTCCGCCTGGCTGGCTGGGCTCTCCTCACTAAGGAAACCTGGACAGATGGCTGGGCTGGGCGGTGTCCAGGGCGGGAGGATTAGTATTAGATTGGTGCATGCACCACCAGCACCAGCACCATCCAGGTCGGTACCCAAGCCTGAGATTCTGATCGGAGGAAGGGGTAGTGGATCGCCCCGTCGAAGAAATGCCAGCCAAAACCAACAAGAAAAGACGAACTTTGAGTTTGGTTCATGTCATCGCTGCACCACTGCATCCATCCAGAACACCGATGTGACCTCGTCCGTGCCGCAACTGCACGCCAGTCAGTTAGCTGGGTGTTCTCATTACAACTCTGAGCACTGTGCCCTCCTCCATGAGCTTCCCTCCGTTCGACTTTGGAGACAAGCGCCTGGCCGTCCTACCGTCACCACTCTCCTTCGCTCTTCTTATTCGGCCCCCTTTCCCCGGTTGTGATCTTCCGTTTCAGGGCTTGAGGTGGGCTTGAAGGTGGTTCATCAGCTTCGGTCTCTTCCTTGCAGGCCCTGCTGATGTCTGGACGGTCCGTCATCTCGGCCTCGTGTCGCAATAAATTAACCTTGCACTCTTCAATTGAATAAGCTCGGCTGGCCCAACATTGGCTGAAATCATGAACATCGAGTTTTCAGGGCCGCTGTATAGGGTCCTTTCACGTGACGCTATCGTCAGGAGCTCAGCGTGCAGTTATCTCTCGGGACGTACCTGACGGCCTCTGGAGTGTGTCCAGAATGGTACCGCCTGGCCATGTGTTGAAGATACCAGTAGGGAGACACGCACATGACGCGAGTGCGCCAGCACTGTAGGTTTCATTTGGGAACTCGCCCGTGTGCGAATAGATGGACAGGATCCTCTCGCGGTCGCCGCCGCCGCGACAGTCCGGAGAAGATCATGGACGAATGAATGGGTGGGAGGAAAGCACAGAGAATGAATGAATGAGGGGGGCGTCCCGTCAGGGGTGCTAGGTGTGAGGGAATAAGTTGCGAGTGAGGAACAGCAGAGTCGACGGGGTTGAGGGGTGGAGGGGCGTGGCCGTCGGCGTGCGTCTGGCTGTCTCTGTGTGGCGGGGTTGCCTGCCGTCCCCCCAGCCCTTGGCTTGGACGAAGTAAAGATTGTGTGCGTGCCCTGCGATGTACGGCATGTACGTACCGCATGTGAGGTAAGGTAAGGCAAGGTATGTTGGATGTGCGTGTGGGCGGAGGAGGAAGGATGCAGCCATCTCTCGCATATGCACGCAGTTTGGGGGGCTACGAGGGTACCGAGGTGTCAAGGTGAGTCGGTGATGAGCGGCCCGGATGTCCAGTTTGGGTGGTGATGAGGTACGATGGAGGTGTGATAAGAGAGAGACAGAGTGATGGCTGCAGCGAGAAACAAAGCAGAAAATTGAGTGATGAATGGTGCCCCATTTCCGTGATGAAGATGGAGTGAGATTGAGGTGGGAGGGGAGGTTAAGGGAAGAGGAAGAAGGCTTCAGAGGGTACGGTTACCAAGAGAGGTGACCGGCAGGTACGTAGCGTGGCGGCTTGCATATTCGGTACCTGCCCTCCACTTTTGATTGTTAGGTGAGGCTTCCATGATTGAGGTAGTGATGCCTCAGCAAGCACAGCATTGGCTTCAACCTGCCATCCGTCAAGTCGTCGAACCTGACGTGCCACGGTGCCACACCACGCAGACTGATCTGACTCCTAGGCGTCATTTATGGTGTGGTATCGAAAAGTCTGTGTGACGGGGAGAGCCTTTTCGGGGTTAGAGTGGCACGGCAGACAGCGCCTGGGTCCATCCATGTTTTCCACCGCCCTCATCCTGTGCCCCTTCCCAACACGTACTAGCGGACCCTCTCCGGCAGCCCGGGTATTTTCTGACTTTGGACCTGTGTCCGGACAGATACCGCGCCGCTGCACGGAGCACCAGATCAGGTACATGCCTATTTTGATTACCTAAGGCTCCTCAGTAGGTAATCACGAGGGACGCAGAATTCGATCAGTTGTGCCGCGATTACCTAAGGCAAGGCGGCATCCTCTCCCCACATGCACTACGGCGGGCGCGCCTGTTCTGTTGCGTGCTGTTGCGTAAGGTACAGGCACCTTACCGCCCGCCCGTTTCGAACACCCTTGGTCACTTTCCATTGCGGGATCTGGGTTTGAAAACGAACAAGAGGGAAACGACGTTGGCCCAGATCACATCGCGTCGCCATCGCCATCCAAAAAATCTCGCTACGGCGTCGTCTGGCAAGCCATCACCAGCATCCCTACCAACAGAGGGACGGCGCGAGCCCATATTCATAAGGAAACAAGGACGAGCAATATTGCTTGTAATCCTCCAAATGCTGGACTCCGTAGCAGATTGGCTGGGCCGCCGCTTCCCTTTCTGCACCGAATCCTCGAATCACGCTCATGGTCGTGCGAGCAAGCGGATAATCAGAATCGACGAAAATTCTCCTGCTCGCCCTGCCTTTCATGGTTCCAAGCTTCTCTTTCGGGAGGCCTGCTTAGCTGGTACCCCGTGGTCGCTCGGAAAACCTTGAGCCCGCCGGCGAAAACATCTCCTTGGTTCCTAATCAGAGGAGCGCGATCCACAGGCCACACCCACTCAGGGAATGGCTTGGCTGTTTGCCGCCCTCCGGCCACGATACCCAACCCTCCCCCCCATCATGTACGTAAGTCGCAACGTTCGCCAGGACCCCGTTGGCAAAAGGAAAAGGCGGGGACTGGAACAACTGGGGACGACTCGGTCCTGTCAACTACCACACGTGAGCTTGTCTTCAAAGAGACGAGCCTATCCCCGACGGCCTGACCTTCATCACAAACCGTCCCATCTCCTACGTCGACGGGACTGGACTGGTCTGCCCAGTCCGATACACCAAGTACGGCATATGTGTTGTCACGATGTCTAGGCCGTCGTCTCCATCGTCTGTCCATTTCTATCCATCTCAACTATACTACTCGCTTCGAGCCTACCAGCAAGCATTGGAAAAGAACTTTTCGCAAGGATACTTGCAGATCTTATCGCTGGGCAGGTCGCGAAGCGCGGGCATCTCCAACACTCGCATCAAGCCATTACACAACACCGCTTCCACGATGTAAGTGTCTTGGCGTTAGATCTGGCATTTATCGTTGAGTGCGATAATTCAGACACCCAGGCCAGAGTCTGGAACCGCCTCTCAAGCAATGTTACTGCAGCGGTTCCTTTCCCTCGCTGCCTATACATGCCGATGCATCTGCCTCCATATGGACGGATACGGCTGCGCGGGCGCAGATTCCACATTCCTGCGGAGGCTGTGGAACATGGGCATTGGGAACAAATTGCAAGGTGAGACAGATGATGCAGCCCAGCGTAAGCCGGGCAGCGGCCCATCCACACCTCAAAACCAACCCACGAGCCACAGGTGTCAGGGGCTGCACGCGCCACGGGGAAGCCGACTCAGCCAAAGCCAAGTCATCATCGACAGTCAACGCGGGCTGCGGACACCAAGAGCCAAGCCAAGCCAAGCCCACCCGACGGTGTCTTTTTTCCCTTATTGTGTTGTTCCTTTTTCATATCGTCGGATATCCTTAGCGGCCGCCAGTCTCCAAGCCTTGTTCCTCACCACATCCCATGGCCATGGTGATACTCACCATACAGCTGCAAACCCTCGACCATGAAGGAACCCAGGTGCCTCATCACCTCACAAGTTCACAACGAAACCCTGAAGCTGAGGCACCCCGACAAAGCAAACTTCAGTTAAGCACCTGCTTCATAAGGCGTGCTGAATGTGGGGCCTGCATCCCATTCCTTCGTCACCCCTTCCACATCGACGCCAAACCTGTGTGAATTCTAATTTTTCCTTCTTTTCCTGCCCTTTCCCTTTTGCCTTCCCGAGCCCCAAGCCTCTCCCCATCTCCACCTTCACCTCAAGCAGCACTACGCCATCCCGGGCACGTATCCTGAGATCGGCGCATGCCGTCGTCGTGATTAAGATGTTTCAGACTACCTATTGGCCCGAGATTCCATGTGCCCAGCTCTAGGCGTTTGCGTCCTGTTGCTTTTTTGTGCCCGTCTCCTATTCGATGCCTATCCGCAGATCGTCCTCCAATCACGTTGCTGCATTTGCCTCAATTTTCCACGGTTTCTCCGGAGTTGGGTTGCTGTATCCAAGGAATATAGATATACGACCTATGGATGATCAAGAAGCTGATCAACCAAGGAAATGCAATAGCGACTCGCGAGAGTGAGCCCTCCCGGTTTCTCCGTCCTCTCAGACATACGTAATGCGCTGGTGTGAGACTCGAAGCGTGTGTGCGTTTCTGCGTGGTGCACAATACATACATGCATTGATCAGAGACACCCTAACCACACACACATACTCTCCGACAGCCACCACCACACAGGCACATACATATCGGCTCGCTTGCGATTACAGCACCCTTCTAGAAAGAAGGGACGCAAAGAACGTTGGGTTGGTTGAGCCCGAGAACGCAATACAGTTTAGAGGAAGCAGAACGACACCGGACGATCAGGGGTTCCTTGGCCATATTACCCTTTTCCACGGCCGTGTCAAGCATAGGGGAGGTCCCTCGAGGTTCATGTGTCATGTCCCAGAGTTTCCCGCACGCGCCACCCCCAACCTATCTTGCCGTCATCCGGCGGCGGGCCTGTATATGGGAAAAAGCCCATGAGGGAGGATACACACGCCAGAACCTCAGATCCGTCCGCCGCAATCCCAGATCCAACCGTCCTTTCGTAGCTTTCCATGGCATTAATCGTCCAGTGATTGCATGACGATGCCAAATGAGCAGACTTTCGCCCCCCCTGGCCGTCCACGACCACGAGTTCGAGGTACGGTAAGGCGGCGGCTCATTATTGCAGCGCTTAAAATGTGGTGAGACGAGATAATGGACCAGATATTTCGAATGAGAGGGGTAGTGATGCTTTTGTGGAAAAGACAATGTCTTCGGTCAAAGGCTTGATTTGATGAATGGCATCCCTACTCGATCAACATGGACCATGGGCACTCATTGCGTTCTCTTTCTCGCTTCGTCTCGTTGAAACTGACTGACCGCCCACACGCGCTCAAGATACCGTGCATCCCTCAAACACTTTGGTACTCCGCCCACCCGACACACAAGATTGCTCAGTTGGGTAGTAGAGTCGAGATAGGGTGGGATGAGGAAAAGAAGACCACCCTTTTCCGCGCGCGCGCTGTTACTTTCATTTGACACACGCATGGGTCCCGAAGATCGACGGTTCGACGTTCCTCGGTTTTCGAGTCCCGCAACTCTAATTGCGGGGGCGGAACGGGGGAAGGTTTGCTTAGGTGTGAGTAGCACTACCGCCGTGTGTTTCGTTCGCAGTATGTAAGGAGGAGCTCCTTGGGATCATGATGATGAGCCGTGTAGGTCGAGGAATGCAACTGAATCAAAATTGCCGAGCTGACCCAAAACTGCGTTTCGTCTGTGGGATTATCACATTCCTTCTTCCCTGTGATCGATGATCAAAGACACTGGATTTGAGATGGAATTTGCTCACTGCAAGCCATTCCAAACATCGTGCACCTTTTTGGAGTCATGCTACGAAAGGATATACAACAAAGACAGGGCCAAACGGCTGTGAAAAGGCTTGGAGGAGGATGATGGGGGACCGAAAGGGAACACTGAAGAATACTGCAGAAAACAATGAAACACGGACCCTGAAGCAAGCGGACGGGCGCGGGCGGGCGATGGGTTAAGTTTAGTATCGTGCCAGGCGAAAGAAGCAAAAAAATATTAGACCGGCAAGAAACAACACGACCAAAACCCAAAATACGGGCCGGACGAATGTGACGTTCGCTTTTTCCGCCCATGGTCGGGGAGCTGGACCAACCAACAAGTGCCAGCCGTTACCATCGGGCGGACGGGCGGACGGGAATAGAAGAAAGAGGAAACAGAGGAGCTATCACTTCAACTGATATGCAAATGGCAGTGTGTCACAAATCACCCACCTCAACCACCCATGAGGGGAAAAAATCATTGGCGCACTTTGACTTTTTCCCCACCCCCGTCCTTCCCCGTGAATTTGGTGCAAGTTTGGCTCAGGTTCGTAATACAGATGGGGATCAGATCCCTTTTGAGCCCGGCCGATGCGAGCAACTCCACGGACCGGCGATCGTGCGGGTTCGTTCGTTCGTTCATGGTCACACACACATACATAAGACAACCCGAAGAACAAACATCCGTCAAATGAAGCTGACCCAGCAGCGGACAGCGCGAGCCGAGAGCGACCACACGGACGGCCGAGACAGATACAGTACCTTACCGTACGGACAAAGCAGTAGACCTTTTGTAAACCTAAAAAAGAAGGAGGAAACGAACATGCACGATGTCGGGACGAGTTTACTAGACATATCGCGTCCGAGGGTTTTTGCGGCGCTTGTTGCCGTTGCTTTGGGGTCGGGTTCCTTCCAGGGGGCATACCTTACGTTGCAGCATGTTAAGGCCGGTTGTCAGACAATGGGACCACGGGCACCGGACCGTCCCAACCAGTGATGACGGCTCTTTCGGAGCCGTGAAAAATCTCGGGCTCTCCTTTTTCTTATTTTCTTCTCCCCCGTCTTCTGGGCGGCTTTTCGGGGTACCGGTGGAGCTGCTGAAGAGAAGCCGTGTAGGAGACTGGATTGAAGTTGCCAAACTGGACCAAACTGACAAAACGACATGACGCAGAGCGCGTGGGCACATATTGGCACATGGATAAACGGATGGGTGACGTCTGCGCGCGGATGTCACCGATACCGGAACTTGGCTTTTGGAAGACGTCGGTGGACAGACAATTTTCTGTGGTTGGTTTCCGTGTTACACGTGCATCATCGATTCCCGACCGTTGTAAGTAAAGCTAGAATATCCCACGGAGGGTTAAAGCTCTCGCTCTGTCATAAGCCCAAGACCGCCATCGAATATCCTTTATCGCGCAGGTATCCATCTGTAGACGCCGATGCCGAGATTAAAAACAAAAAAAAAAAGAGAGAGAAGAGAAACCAGGAACGGATTAAAGTGTCTCCCCTTAATTCGCACACAAAGAGCACATCGTTCGTCCCTTTTCAACCGCCTTTCCGTCGTTTAAATTCGAACGACAAAAGAGAACTGATCCCAAAGTTCAAAGGCATCCGTCCATTTTTTCTTTTTTATGAGCCGTTCTTGTCGGTCGAGTCCTGCTCGGGGGTATAGTTGGTCTCTCCCAACATCTCGGTAGGCTGAGTAGTCATGGCCGTTTGCGTATTGGGCGCGGGTTGCGTCTGTACCGTTGGGCCTGTGGGTTGCTGGGCCGGAGGCTGTGAGGACGAACGTGTCGCCACGTTTGCTGTGGCTGCGTGAAGTCGCTGATCAAGCGTCTTGAGAGCCAGCGCGCGTCTCCGCTCCGCCTCGGCCCTTGCGCCGCCGGGGACGCTGCGCTGAATGTAGTTGTTTCCGCGTCCGGCCGGGACGTTGTCCGGAGAGAATGGGCTGCATAGCCGCATCGCTACGAAGACCTCGAAGATCTGGGCCGAGAGGGCGGCGACGAAGGGCTTCACCGGACCCGGGAAGAACTCGGCGAAGGCAAAGGTCTCGCTGGCGTCCCCCCGAAGGGAGTTCGGCTGGGAGGCGTCGAGGTCCGGGAAGACCTTCTTGTAGAATCGAAGATAGGTCCAGCTCGTGAGGAAGCCGGTCAGGGCAAGGGAGAAGGAGGCGGTCGTCAGGAGCGGCGTGAGGGAGAGCGCGAAGACGAGGCCGAGGTATACAAGCGGGAATCTCGGGACTCGCATGGAAAGGATGCCGCGGAAGAGTGTAACGGTATGCGCCGGAACAAGCTGACTGAAAGCGACGAGGAAGGAAATCTGCATTGGGATCGTACCCCCAATTACAGTGAGTCTGGTGACGAGTATGTTAGCTTCGGAGCTTCCGGCGAAGGGTGTACAGACTGAAAACAAGAACAACTTACGTCCAGCGCTCGTTCCTCGTCAGGGTGAAGAAGACAATCATGAGCGCAAAGGTCAAGGTATTGGGGATCAGCGCTGTGATGGCGACGAACTTGGCCAGTTCTGCCGACGACCAAGCTCTTTCAAGGTATCTTCCTCCATGGTAGATTGTCACGCCGGCGATCCCAAGTGTGAAGATATTGCTCTCAACCAGTGTCGAGGTCACAAAAGTCCACGGGTAAATAAGGGAGAGCTGAGGGATGAGCGTGAGGTAAGGTATCACGATTTCTGACGTTGCGCTCCATTGGCGATAGCGGATCGCGGCGCTCAAAAAGGACTGCAGCACGAGCACGGCCAGAAGCACGCGGGTGACCGGCGGGATATTGATTCGGGGCGGCATCTTGGTGACAGCTTCCGGTCAAGCAGCGGACGTTAACAGCGCATTTAGGTGATCTTCGTAACAGGAGAGGCTCGTCTTTCGCCCTCGATATCTGATCCGTAGAGCTTCACCCAACCTGGAAGGGGACACATGGTTTCGGTGGGGCTGGATGGCGGAAGATAGTTGTTCCAGACCATAAGCTAGACCAAATGGAAGTATGGATGGGGCAGGAGCTGGAAGCTTACCTGGTAGCGCATAGGCCATGCAGACGGGACTGATTGGATCCCGCGGTCCATTTTGGCGGGTTCTTAACTTCCCAGCAAAATTGACGCAGCAGCTTCTTTGAGGAGTGAGGTACGTCCCCCGTATCTGGAGGTGTTTCGAACCACGGTCCCCCAAGGGCTCCCTCTTGTGCTCAGCGCAAGTGTCTGCGGCCTGTCAGATCTTTAATAGCAGCCTAGTGTCTCCTCTTCATTTACCTGACCATTCTCGCCTTCACTTCACGAACGGCTCCGAGATTCGGCTCTCACGGAGGTGGAGGCAGAATCCAGTAGAGAAGAGGCGCACAAACAGCAGAAGCAAGCCCCAGAGTTTTTCATATGCAGGGCGACGAGCGAGCTTGGGAGGGGGGGGCGTGGGAGTGTCCCACTGGTGGCGCCCACAAGTCCTCGATGCGGTCGAAACGGGGAGATCTCGTGGCTCCATCCCTGCAGGCACTCGGTTCGGTTGAACGCCAGTCTAGCCCGGCCGTGCCAGCCAGAAGCCGCCGTCATCCACCCTTTTCCCTCTCCCACTCGTGCCACCCTCTCGGCGGGAAGCCTTATTTGTTGTTTTCCCATCTCGACCTAACGAAGACCCCAGCGTTGAAGAGTCGATTCAGAATGATGGGCCTCTCGAGGAATTTTGCGAGCGGATAAGAAACACTCTCTAAGCCCCCCCCCCCCCCCGCGGACACAACCTTCAGCACATCGTTTGGTGAGCATTCTGGGGGTAAAAACTGACTCGAGAACATGACCCCTGGACGCCTTCGGACGGTGCCGCAAACCTCGGACGGCCCTCCTTGGACCGCCAGACGAGTAGCCAGATCAGTCAAAAGGGCGCCGTTGCTCTGGCCATGGCATCATGGACGTCACGGAAGATTGTCAATTTGAAGGTCTTGTCGCCACCCAATCGATCTCACGTCATATGCATCACGGCTATCAATTTGCCGTACGTTCGCGACCGGCGGGTAAAATTCGACAAACCCTTCCTTCTTCTTTTTTTTTTTTTTTAAAAAAAAAAAAAACGTCTACCCCAGACACAATCGACGGGCATTACGCTGGGATGCATATCGGCATTCATTAGACGGTCTCGGAGTATAGCATTAGCATCAGCATCAGCATCAATCACGCCCGTGCGAGGATGGCTAGGGTTTTCTTCTGTGCTGAGAACCGCCTGTGGCTGCTGAGCGGCCTGCCAGTCTCAAGGGTGTTCCGACACAAAAACGTTGGTCAACGTTGACGGGATGGAGTTTGACCACAAAAAGAGGTCCCATTCGGCTTGGCCTGATATGCCGGTGTGAGTGGCTAATGACCAGTGGTCACAGACAAGCGGTGGCAGGGGGCCCTGAAGAAGTCCCCGGAGCTATTAAAGATCGAAGGCCATGCAGCCATCACATCCCTGTCCACACCCACCCATGGCACCTTGCAGCCAGCATTTTCCGCCAGGGAAGGCCCCTTGATGAGCAATGCCACGTACACACAAGAGACGACCTTGCGAGGAGACGAAGAGAAGTTGGCGAGGAAGGGGCGGGAGGGAGGACCGCGAAAGACGATGCATGTCGCATCAACGACAATGCCATTTCCCCATTCACAGGTCCTATGGAGGATGGACAGTCCGCCCTGCCAGCCAAAGGCATCCAATTCTGTGCTGCACAAAACTACTGTAGTACTGTGAAGTACCTTGGGGTCTTGGACCCCAGCTGCTGTCATGATTGGAATCCCCCGCTCGGGACCGCAGCTTGCCCTGCCTTTCAAGGTTCGGCGGTACGTACACAACGGTAGGAATTGGAAACAGACGACAAACCGCTGCCCATCTGCAGCTCCAAGAGGCGCGGCCCTCTCTCGGCATTAGCCTCCAGGGCAGAGGCCGCATGGGGCGAGAACAGAATGATCAGTACGTATCGCCTTGCGCATTCAAGAGACAAGCTACGTCACGCTAGGTCGCGCCAGCATTTCAACTTGGTTGGGCGGAGACGTCAGGACGCAGCGGCGCTGCGCTGCACTGCACACTGCAACCGCGCCAGAGGAGAGGAAAGGAAAGCAAGCAGAGCCGGGTCCAGGTCCGGATGGCACTGCTTCGCCCATCTGAGTTTCCATCGGCGCCTGCCCTGGGTTTGGACTCTGCGGAGGTGCTTCCGACGATTGTCTTCTGTTGCTTATTTTTACGCCTCTTTGCGGTGGCCAGCACAGGGTTCGGAGAGCCAGAAGTCAAACACGTTACGAAGATGAGGAATCCGCCTGGCCAGGTGGGGAGAACGGCGGAATCCAGAGATGATGCACGAGGGACAAGGAACCGGACGAAGCACGGAGGCAGGTCATCACTGGTGATACAGAGGTGGATTCGAAGCGATTGGCGTCGATGCACTACGGGCGACCGACGAGGGCGTGTAGCAGCAGCGAGCAGATTGTGCAGAGAATAGCCTGGACAAGAGTCAGATCAACAGCAGATCTTCTTTTCCATTTGCTCTAGGAAACTGGGGAGACGACTTACGTAAGGTGGGTTTCGATCAGGACGCATCTCTAGAGCAAAGATGTTTCGATGTACATCGAAATGTACCTCCAACGTCTCCAGCCCTCCTCCAGCTCCGGCCCTCAGCTAGGAAGAGCCCGGCATCCACAGTGTCTCGCTTGCTCTGGACCCCTGAAACGATCGAGTTTTTTCTTTTGATGCGGTCACGCACAGCGGCGCCGTCCAAGTTGTCACTACGCAGACAGCACAATCACCACGGTGTCCAGACGTGAAGATCGTCGCGGAGGATGGGAGGGAACACGGTCAAAGATATGGAGCCTCCCATCTCCTGGAAATCACCCACGACAAAGTATGAATATTGCCTGCCGCATGGCTATCCTCACATTGCACAACATCGCGGAGCAGCAGACAACTCCTGCGCGATCGCTCTCCGGCGTACGGATTGGTAATACCAAAGTGCGAAGTGCCCTCCGGACATCAGGCACGCGCAAGGTACCCGACTACGATACAGACTCTACGTACCTCAGGCAGGGCGCAAGGGGCGGCATTGTGACTGGGTGTCAGGGCCACCACCTTCAAGTCTACAAAATGTGGCTACCCTGTCTAAAGTAGCAGCCCCAAACACAACCCCCAAATTCGATGACCACAACAACAAATTGATGGACGGGACTACGGGATTAAACTGAGAATTTGTGGTTTTCTCGAAGCCCGCCCGCACCCGCTGGACCGCCGCTGGTTCTCGTCCGCGTTCCAGTCAATCCCAGTTAAAGCCCAGCTAGCACAGCTTAGCACAAAGCAGCACAGCGTAAACCGACTACTGGCGACGACGAATGCCCAATGGTTCGCATGAACCTTCGTCCAGGGAAGAAAAAAAAAAAAAAAACTCGAACACGGAACCCCGAGGCTACCTTCATTTAGCAGAGGGCTCGGTACTGAATTAAGGATTTCGAGAACGGTCCCAAAGGTACGCTGAAGGTTGAGTACGTTGGGTCATGCATCTGAGGCGACTCCACTCTCGTCCGACGCAGACGGTACGTATCCTGTTTTTTGGTTCCTTCAAGGCTTCGACTCTAGCGTCCCGTCCCAGTCGATGGCATCGTGTCTGGTTCATGCCGGCTGGGCTTGTTCGTTCGTCACGGTTCCCTGGGACTCGTGAAGCCGTGGGCAGGGGTCCAGGGCCTCAGGCTGGTCCCCTTCTCCCTTTGGTTCCCTGTTCTGCGTGTCCTGCGACTTGGCCTTGAGAACGACGCGGAGTTTGCCTGTGCTGGCTGCTCGGATCATATCGACGAGAGAATTGGTCATGATGAGATTGCTGCGCATTTGACCTGCGCCGGACTGCTAGACAGCGCCATCCCGTCGTTGTCGACCATGTGCTGGCTGTCGCAGCCGGCGAGGAAGGAGAAACCGACGGACGAAAAGAAGCTGAAAGTGTGTGCGTCAGGAATGTGTGACTGTGCCAATCCCTTCAGTCGTACCTCCTCTTTCATCAGTCAGTGCCTGTCTCTGTCCTCCCCAGTCCTAGTCGCAGTCTCTAGAAAGAATGGTAAGGTAAGGCAAGGTAGGCAGGTAGGGAAGGGAAGGCGGTACGTAGTTTTTAAAGGTAAAGCACGAATACCTTAGAGAGCGACTGGGCTGGGAATATGAGTGTGAGGAAGCAGGACCAGTTGGATTAAATGGCGGGCACTGACTGGACTGCTGGCGCTAGCGCCACGCCTCACGCCTGGTCTCGCCTAAACAAGGTACCTGGCCTACGTACCGCGAGATTCAGATTCGCCCATCCTTCCATTTCATCCACTCTTACGGGCTTCCTCAATCTTCAGTCTTTCCTCTCATCTTGAAATCGACGACACGATTCTGCGAACGACGCTCTCTCGACGACGCCACGGAAGACGCACAGAAAGGACTTCGTCGAGACTTTGATCGATCCCCCGTACAGATCTGCAGTAATCACGCCGCCCACTGCGGCACCGCGCGGCATGGTCACCAAGGAATTCCTCGACTCGGACAGAGTCAACTTCCTCGTCTGGAGGTGAGTTCACCCTTTTTGCGTCTCACCCACACCCACCACCACACGCCCAAACACACAATCGAGCGCCTCACGCTCACCTTACGCCCTCGCTTCTGGTCCTCATCGCCGTCATCTCACTTAAATGGACTTATCCGCAGCTTGAGCTCCCAGGGAATTGCTAACGTGTCGGCCTCAGATACCTGTTGGAGAGCAGTATGTGATCGTCAAGACTCCAGCTAGCGACAGCTGGCTGTGGGCCACGTCTTTTTTCTAACGTTTGCAGATTACCGCGAGACCGCAGCCAAATTCCAAAAGGAGTGGCATGTCCAGCAGCCTCATCGCCAGTTCGAATTTGCAAATCACATCAAAAGTCATGCGCTGGTATCCGTGATTAACAAAGGACTCTGCTATCAAGCCCTCGAGAGGGAACATGCGAAGAAATTGGTAAGGCAATCAGCATCCGACTTGGCTCGCACTTCGTTTCCTCCCCCCCGGGGGGCGCCTTGGGTGACGACGGCAGCGGCGCGTAGCCCGAGGCGACAAAGGGTGAACGGAGGTGCGGGCAGAAAAGCGAGTTCTGGCAGACTGACCCTTTTTTGCGCGTGCAGGTGCCTCAAGATGCAGCGGCTGCGGCCGAAGCATTGCAGGTGGGGTTGTTTGGGCCATTGATCCCGCAGCCGCCGCACAAGATCGAGGAAGATGAGGACGCGGACGGGGAGGTGGACGACACGGAAATGGAGGTCGAAAACTCTCGAAAACGCCAACTTGACAGCCGCCCTCAGCAGCACTTGGTGAATGGCGGCTCACCCAGCAAGCGGCCTAGGCTCAGCAACGGGTACGAGAGCACGAATGGGGCGGATGCAGCCACGGACCCCATGGAGCTAGATAACCACGGGGACAACAACCACGCCTACCCGTCGCCCCTGGAAGGCGAACAAGCTCCAACGCCCACCCCAAGAACAGATGGCCCCGAACAGGGCACGCAGGTCGACAAAGTCCAGGAATTGACGACAGAGACGACATTTCTGCGATTAATGCCCGATGACACCACGACAAACCCGCAGGACGGCGCGACGACACAGGCGGCGACCGGCACCGCTTCGCCCTCACCAGCCAACGGCGAAAACGCACCCATCCTGTTGCGCTGCGAGTGGAACCCCAAAGACCCATCCATCTTGGCGGCTGCTGGAACCGATGCGCTAGCCCGAATTTGGACCATCTCACGTTCAAGCACTATGACGCCTGTGTCAGCTCCCGATTCCGACGGTCACGTGCACGGCGTCCACCGGCCCTACCATAATCTCATCGACGACGAGACTCCCAAATCGACAACCGTTGGTCAACTCGCTTGGAACTGGGGGGGGACAGCGATTGCCGTCGCGGCCGAATATGCTGTTCACATCTGGGCCAAGGACGGCTCTCATGTCGATAAGTTCGACGTCTCGGAGCCTCCAGTGATCAAGCTTCGCTGGAGCCCGAGCGACGCTGCGCTTTTGGCCATTGCCCCCGATAACAGCAACGGCAATGGACATGGCGGAGCGCTTGTCACCGTATATCACTCTCTAACCTCGAATACGCTTTCTTACTTCTTGTCGAATCACGATCTGCTTAATTGGCCCCTCGACGCGGCATGGACGAGCGAGACAGAGTTCCTGCTCACCGGCGGTGATGTGATGCTCTCGCTGCGGTGCACCGAGACGGCCATTCTGCCGAACAGGAAGTTTGAGACTCGGGACGACGACACATTCACTCAGGTTGCTTATGACTGGCGGTCCAAACTGATTGCCACATCAAGCGACAAGGGTATCCTGGATGTAAGTATCCCGAAACGCCTGTGCTGTGAAGACAGGGTCACTAAACCTTCTAGCTCTGGGACGAAAACGGTCAGCGCCGCTCAATTACGGCTCACACTGGTGCCATCACCGCATTGCAATGGCAACCCCTGCCGGTTGACTCGAGTCCGCCCGAGGACGAGCGACTCATCGCAACTGGAGGTGACGACTGTGCCATCCTGATTTGGAACGCCAAATATCCCGACCAGAAGGCAAAGTCTTACTTGACCATGGAGTCACCGATTGTTGCAGTCGCTTTCACTCCAGACGGCGCGTTCATTGCGGGAGCAACGGCTGGTCACATTCTCATCTGGAAGGTCGGGGAGCACACGATGCCCCGTGCTAGTTGGAGCAGAGCACCGCATCTCGGCTGGCTCAGTCCCAAGGCCAACTCAGAACCTGAGGATGAAGATGAGCACTGCTTGTGCTGGGATGCTGACGGGCAGAGACTGGCGTACGGAGCCAACAGCCGAGTAAGTTGAACATACAATTAAGCACGGTAACTGATGCTAACAATGTGCAGTTGGCTGTTATCAACTTCAGCCGGTAAAATCTCACATCTATATCTGAGCTCATAGGAAGGAATCAACCTTTTACAAGCCTTCAAATGTGTCCTAGACAGATTCTCAGATTCACAAGACCGGGTCCAGTGTCGTAAACGGGAGAGCCCTCGCATCATCTTCTAGGGCCATTCAAACGCGACAAATCGTGTCGCACTTCTTTCCAAGGCCACATTTTCTACAGTCTTCGGCGTCGCGGCAGTGTTTGTTATTGAGGATACCAGGCGGTCGGGTCCTTGACGGTGGGGAGTGGGGAAGCCGGCTGCCTTTTTGCATACACTTAAGTTCATCTACGAGTGCTTTCTGGAGAGGGGAAGAGGCTGGGAGTCAGCATTGGGCTAGATCCGCAGCGACGGTAGATGATTTGGTCGCATTCGTGTCGATTTGTCATTTTCAAAAGGATCTTACTGCGGCAGCGGGAGATGGGATACATTTAAGGCGTGCAGGGCCAGCGCGTTGTACACTATGCCTGTATATACCAACTGATATGAAACCACAAAACGGAAGTTAAGATTAGTCACCTGTTCCGATGTGATGTTCTTTCTGTGCCAAAGATTCCGCCAGCAACACGCATGGTTAATCGAGGTAGTAATTAGACTGCTGCTCTTCTCGATGAAACGGAGACTATCGCAAGAAAAGAAAGAAGACATGCTATTCAATTCCATCATCTTCGTGACATGACACGGCAAACGCGGGGGTTGGTAACACAAGGGCGCTTACTACATCCAAGTAATGCCCCGCATCGGCTCCGTACCCTGCGTCCGTACTATGGCGCGCGTCACAAGCGACTACAATCCCGTTCATCAAAAAACGTTATCCGTGCATCAGATAATAGCTTTGTCCACACCTCGCTCAGTTGGATCTTTTCCTCCGCGACACCATTCATTGTGCGGACCTCGAGTCTAACGACTCTGCCATCACTCTTTCCCTAGCCATTCTCACGTCGGCGTCGCTGCTTCCAGTTTCTGAGATAATCGACTAGGTAGTTAGGAGGAGTGAAGCCGCAAGCAAACGCACGCCGCCTGTCACCGCTCCTCCCCTTCATCTCATCTCACTTCCTTCATCGCATTTCTCACCCAAGGTAGACAGAGAGAAAGTGACTCGGTGTGTCTCTGTCGTCGGCAACAATGTCGAACCAATACTACACCCCGCAACACCAGCGCTACTACCCCGCCCCTCAGCAACACTCGGCATCATCCTCGTCACGCGCCGCCGCCGCCGCCGCCGCCGCAGCAGCAGCAGCGCCTATGACGGAACCGAGTTTCACGCCCTCGATGCGCGACCGCCAAGCCCGCGGCAAGGACCCTTACAAGACGCGCGAAAAGAACCCGTACTCGCTCCGGAACAGCGCTACGATGTCGGACTCGGAGTTTGACGACGTGGACTCTCCTTCGCGCGGCGGTCGGCTGGGTCATCTCTTGGCCGGGGGGAGTGACGGCGACTCGTTTGAGCAGCGCAGGCAGAAGGCTTTTGCGATTGAGGTGCTGGACGACCCGGAGAAGTTGGCCATGTATGCGTGCAGTCGCGGAGACGTAAGTGTTTCTTCCTCCATGCCTCTATACTCACTTTTACTCGCCCATTCTCGGGGTCTGGCGGAAGAGGGGAGGGGATGGGGGGCCACATGAGCAGGAGGGAGGAGTGAGTTTACTGACGAGGTTGAAATAGAGCATACCCGGTACCAGGCTTTACTTCACGCGCATCCTATGTGGGATGAATGCAGAGAAGTCGCAGCATATGCACGATCATCGCAAGGCCAAGGGATCGAGGCAGGATAATCGCAGGAAGAGCGGTGCTGAGAGGGTTGGTCGGCACTGAAGGAGCGAACGGGTGTGATATCGGCGGGGTCCTCAGGATGTACGAGGACAAAATCGACTGATGTCTCCCATCGGCAGCAAGAATACGCACACTATCGGCTCTGTCCACTGGCACGTGGGAGTATGATGGCTTGCAGAGGATTGTATTCATGAGATGGGGGCTCAGCGAGGCCGCAAGTCTATTGGGTATCACAGTACCTCATGCTCACGCCCTCGGACAGGATTCAACTTGGAGCGCAAGAAACATGACTTATGACAGAGCAAGGGTACTACTGACTGGCGTCGAGGTTTTCTTTCATAAGCTCGCATTACTGAATTTTCATTGAAGAAAGGAATGATTAAAGTCTAGTGATGAATTCTGATGATGTCGTCACTGGTGTCCGCACTGTATCAGCCAGCTGACCTAAAGCTATGTATGTTCTTGTCCCTTAAATCTAGATGGAGGTATCCAAGACCCTAGTCATCACGCATTACACAACGACACTGCCGTAGCCGTGAGTCTGTTTGTGTGCAAAAGGCGCCCATGCCAAAGATTGGGACTTTTAAGAACCCCGAGAATGAAGTATGAAGTTAATAAACACCGCCAACTCCGAGTAATGCAATGTTGGATAACTGTAGTCCTCCCTTTTCTTGGGCTTCATGACCTTTTATCCTGCCAAGTCTTGCTCCCGTCCTAGGGGAGAGTGATTATGCATACCTGGCACTCTGCGTTCTGTTCATCTGCCAGTCGCTGTTGTTCGGGGGGTACGAAGCATACTGAGGAGGAGGAGGACCGCCTGCCCGCGTAGCCACGGGCGGTGGAGGAGGAACGCTGGAGTTGTTCGTCCAGGCCCCTCCGTAGCTGTTCCAACCTCCCATCGGCGGTTGCACGGTCTTGAGCCTGCGCGCCCTGGTGCGGTTCCTGCTTCTGCGGCACGCGCCGCATACACAGCTGAACAGGGCAATGAGTACGAGGAGACCAACGACGCAGACGATGGGAATGAAGACGGCCTTGTTGTTTTTGATCCAGTCCAGGATCTCGTCGCCCGCATTGGAGCCCATGCACTGACCGTTGGAACACTTGCCTCCTCCCTGGCAGTTGGTGCCGTCCAGGAAGTTCTGATTCATGGTAACGCAGCCGGGACCGACACTCGGGACGTTGCAAGCGATCAAGCAGTCCTGAGTGCCGCAAGCGGAAACCGAGCTGGCGTTGGTTCGGGCTCCCCACGCAGTCTTGCACTGTTGGTCACGAGAGGTGCATTGGCCTGAGGCGCAAGTCAAGTCCTGGCCTGAGTCGCCGCAGGAGTCTCCATCGTCCTTGTGCTTATCGGTAGGGCATGAGGATGAGGTGCCGCTGCATACCTCCTCGGGGTCGCAAGATCCGGTGCTTGTTCGGCATACCGTTCCATTGGAGGCAAACTGGCACTGAGCATTACAGCAGTCTTCGTTGGTAGGGTCGCAGACGGAGCCGCTGGAGAACTTGCAGGTTGTGGGGTTGCAGCAGCTGTTGCTTCCGCAGCCGGATTCACCGCCGCAGTCACAGTCCTCGCCAGACTCAACAATGCCGTTACCGCACTGGCTCTCCAGGATGGTTTTGACATCGCGGTTGTTCGTCAGACACGTGGACTTGACTTGGCCACGTTGGAGACCGGAGCAAATGTTACCGATACTGCAGGGTGAGAAGGCTTTGATACCTGTGGCGGTCGAGGGGTTCATGATGAATTGACCAGCGGCGTTGCAGGTGCTGGAGCTCAATGGGCAGCACCTGTTCAAATTGGCATCACCATTGCTGCAAGCGTTGGAGGTGCAGTCGTGAACCGCGCCGAAAGTGTGACCAACTTCGTGGGCAACGACCTGCCACTCGCTCGGCGTCTGGATCACAACATTGGCTGATGCAACCGTCTCATTGCTGCTGTCACCCGATCCCTGAGATCCGCTTGTGCATGCCTGTCCCAACCAAGCCAAACCGACCGCAGATTCGGTACCGCAAGTACTCAGGAGAGTCCAAAAAGCGTTCGTGTCCTTCGAATTGCCACGCCATGCTGAGAACAAGCTCAGGCGATCGGTAATAGTGATGCTCGGGCTGCACGCAATGTTCCAAGGCGCGGATGAGCTGGGCTGTCCTGGGCAGTTCGCATCGCTAATAGTCAAATTCTGAATACCAAGTGAGATATTGAAGGTGCTTTCGTAGACCTCGGACGCAGCATTGATAACCTGAATAATGTTGGATCTGACGGACTGTGTCGAGTTGAAAGCGGCCGTGTATGTGCAGTCGGTGGCGACACCAAGCAAAGCAATCTTGCGCGTTGTAGGGCAGCCGTTCGTTTGCCCAATGGTGGAAACCAAATTGACGCCGGCGCCGTTATTACCGGTCGTGCTGCCGTCAATCTGTCTTCCAAACAGAGAAGCGCCGAAAAGAGAGTTGGTCGATACGGACTTCAGGGGCTCGGACTCCCGCGGATCGAAGACCTTGTAGTTAGAATTGAAGTCCAAGCTGTCCGAGTTGCATGACGTCCGGCCGTAGACATCCCGCTTTAGATCCTCCCGGTCGAAGTAGTAATCAATGATGTCCGAGTCCCGCCACACCACCATGTACTCGTCGGGGTTCCGTCTGTCCGGAGCATCGGGGTCTGCACGATGCTTTCGCCGGCGGTAATTGGTTCCAGTGAGAACGTGGTGGGGGTCGCCGTCAATGCGGAACGCGCCCTCGAAGATGGGCTCAGCGCCGTCTTGGTGAATCGTGATTCTCGCCCATCCAACATGTGTCCATTCTGAATGACCCTCGTGGCGAATAAACGTCTTGCCCTTGAACACGCGGTGCTCTAACCGGTCTACTGTCTCCGTCCTGTGAATTGTCCCGTCCGGCCCCAGGTAGTTGACCTCAAAGTTGTCGGCGAGAATGTCATGGTTCGGTTCCAGCGATAGACGGACCTCCTGCTGCTTATCGTGTAATCTGAAAGTAAGGTCGAAGTGGGAGCGCGCGTGGCAGTGTTGTGACGGCGAGTGAATGGCGGCATCTTGAAGAATGGTGACATACTTCAGCGGATTCCGTTGGGTTGAATGCGCTGAGGGTGGAGGTTAGCGATTAAACCCTCGAAGCTCTGCATCGTCCTAGTATTTACCCCATGTTTCTTGTGCAATGGCTGCGAGACCTACGAAGGCCGCAGCAATGGTCTTGATAGCGACCATTGTGATTTTAATGTCCCCGCAAATGGGGTGAGGCTCAGTAGAGGCCTCTGTCCGCGTCGAGGATGGGGAGAGCTGCGTAAGCCTCCAAAATAGGGGTTCCGTTATCGTATAGAGGAGCTTATCGTCAGCGGTATTGTAGTATTCGTGCGCGGAAAGAATAGGTTGGCGACAACGACAACAGCGAAACCGAGAAACGAACCAAAGCACCTCAGATCAAAAAGATGGCAAGACAGCGAATGTGGTGGTTTAGAGGAAAGTATGGAGGTCCGCTAGTGTCGGCGAACAGCAACAACAGAAGGAACGGAAGGATGGGATTCTCGCTCGGGGTGTCGCTGAGCCAGTGGATTGCGCAACACGATCTTGGTACGGCTCGCCAGCGTGGTCTTCGTGTCCCGAGCTTGGGAAGGGTACTTCGGTCTTGGTCTTGCCACTGCCGTGCGGCAAGGTCACACTAAGCCAAGAGTGACCAAGCTCGCCCAGCCGCCTCTGGAATCCACAGCAACTTGGGTGCTCCAATACAGTTGGTCCACACCCCGTGGCAGTGTCACACCTTGTGATTCTGGCGATGGGAGAGAGAAAATGAGGAGTTTGACTTCCCTGGGCTGCGACTCAAAGGGGCTTGGGCTTGGGCTTGGGCTTGGTCTTGGTCTTGGTCTTGTGCACCCCGAAAGTCACTGTTTCACTGTTAGCTGGTGACAAGTTCGTTTTCCCCCAGGATTTAATTTTCCATCCCCCCGGCAGCAACAACACCACCACCACCACCACCACCACTACCACAATCATATGCGTCCATCGCCGTCCGTCGACGCCGCCCGGCTTTCCGGTCCGACTGCCATGTGTGAAGTATTCGCACACATCTTCATTACGGTGGCACCCGGACCTTGACGTTGGTGATCCACACACAGCAGTTGACGGTTCATCTCAAAACGACAAAAACCTGCACCACAATATGCAAGATGCAAGAAATAAACTCGTTCGAACTTACCTCGCGAATTATTCGACGAGGGAATCCCAGCCGTGAGCCAGCGGTTGGCCAAGATCCCGCGCCCGAAACCTGGCACTCTCCACGTCTGGGCTGTAGCACACAGATGCGGCCGTTGAAATCGACTCTGAGCCCAGACTGAATTACTCCCCCAGCTGGGAAACCGAGCCGATGAATGCAGGGCGATTTGGGAGGGACGGATGGGATGACAGCTCCCCCAAAAACCAAGGGAGCGCGCTGCTGCTCTGCTGCGCAGGAAACTGCATGTCAGCCCCTCCAAATTCCGACCGTCTATTCTTAGTTCGCTTTGATATCGCGCATACGTACCAGCTCAACCCTTGGCCAACTTGCGACCTCTGCTATGTCAGGACAACGCCTGCCCAAGCTTCGCGTTTCAGAGCCAATGGCACCTTGTTTGGGTCGCTACTGGCGCTTGTGGCCAAAATAACTAGTCGCTCACTGTTGAACTTCGTTGGTACGGCCTCGATGAATGGGCAAGGGAGCAGCGTGTTGCGGGGTTTGGAAATGCAAGATGACGGATGCGAAAGATGAGATCCTTTTAACCTCACTACGCAGTCATGCACCTCGATGGTTAAGTATGAGAACCAAGAGACTCCCACCAAGCCGGGCCTGGGCAGCGATCCGTCCGCTTCTGTGGAGCTTCGATAACAAGAATGCCACGCCAACCAACAATTGGCATCTTGACTAGTCCCTTGTCGCAGACTCCCATCAGGCTAGGGAACGGTCTTGTGAACTCAAGGTAAGCTTATGAGCTTACGTCGCCCTCTGCAACCAGGGCTGACCTTGGAGAGGCGGAGCGAGCTTGGCTCAAAATCTCTGACGAGCACACCTAGAGCGGCAGCTAGGCCAAAATCAGCCCCGATGTCACCGTTCTTCTTCTCAATGTCAATTGTCTTGGCCCTGAAGACTACGGGAATCCGCCACCGGTTGTCTTGTCATGTCTGGTGCTCGTCAAGCGCAACGTTATTGCCCGATGTTTGTCGCGCCTCTTTTCTGGAACATGGCAAGATACTGATGCGCAACGAATTCTCGATTTTGGAGAACTCTATACATCGATGGGCCCCAGTCCCAAAAACTGGGTTGAGAGACTCGCGTGCTCGCGAGACAGGGATTGCAAACAAACTCAAAGTACCGGCCTCGGCCGAACGAACCAATCAATCCCCTTTTTGCGCAACCAGTTCGACTCTATACATCAGACGGCCTGGATTCGTAGTCAGCGAAGAGAAAGAAAGACTTTTATCTCCCCCGCTTTCACAGCCATCTTTTCGGGTTTAAGACAAATTCCACGTCCGACACCGACATACTCGCCGCGTCAATGTGGACTATCAAAGCAAGATATCCTGCTTGCATTGCGCGTACGATCCATCTCTCGGTGGCTTCGTTCTTGCACGATATGCATGCTGAATAATGAGAAGACACCGACTATCGGAGGACATTACTGCTTTCAAGAGGCCTCCGCAAACGTTTTGTCTCCCAAATCCCCCACAGCGGCTATCAAATTGGTTCCGATGGAAAGGTACTGCCGCATCCTTCGTGCCAAGTCATCTTGGCTCAAGCCCGGCAAGAGATGGCCGCTACTCCACCGCGGTCTGAATATCCTCCTCTGAAGGACTGACTGTCCGTCGAGCAAGTGCTCACGAGAACATGGCCATCCGAACGTCCCAGCACAGCCTCAGCCAATAATCCCAGCTCTGGTCTCAAGCACCGATTGCTCGAGACTGGCATCAGGCTGACGATTACCGAATCCCAGTTGATCCTGCCACGGATGAGTTTTCAGTGTTCATCATGTAGCCTTACTCCGGCTGATGCTGAGGCTGAGAGCCTTCATTACAAATTTCTTTCGACTGATGGAAATAAGTTGGTTCACTCTGACATCAACTACAATGACCCTTCGAAGCTCTTGGCCTACGCAGGAACGAGAGGAAACGTTGGAAGTGGATAGTTCGGCAGTGAATCGGCTTCCGCAAGCGTCGCCACAGCCAGATTCGCCGCCTGCTGCCCTCGAGGCCCTTATTTCTGTCTCCATTGTACTTTTGCCATGTCTCGGACATAGGAGAGACTGTTGATGACATGCCAAGTCTGCCATGTCAAAGCTAACCCAAAAGAACGCCCACACCTGGCGCAAGATGACGACGACAACTTTTTGCTTTCTAAGCTGGGGGCAGCCCACACGTCCTGCGCGGGATGGCAAGGTCATGCAAGTCGCTGAGGCTGTGCTGTGACCAACCAACGGGAATACAGTATGAGGAGTTCCTGAGGGTCGCTGAGTAGTTGACCAACTATGCTTGGTCTGAAGTCAATATTAGAGCTGTACACGCCGGCTTCAGGGTGCAGTGGAGGAAAGCCCGATCGCATGTGGAACAGAGTGGCAGTCTTTTCATCCTCGAGCGGATCTCTGTCAGGATTCTTCAGCTGATTCATGTCATGGCTGGGTCTGGACAACTACGATCTATATTTTCCAAGTCGCTGAGAAAGCGCATTGCTATTAGGATGAATGTCATGTCCTGACGCAGCGTCGTGATGGTCGAGTGCATTGAGGATCCTCAGCTACACGGGGTACAATTGAGTGAGCTATGGTTCCCTCGCTTATGCAACTACCACTACTACAAGAACCTGTTGCCTCTACTTACCTCGCCGCACGGCTCTATGCAGGCAGGCTGGCCTCGCCTTGTGTATACCGGAAGGATGAGCGCAGCCTGATCTGCTGCCTACCTAGTAATATGAATGCTCGTCGCCTCTCAGTCATGCTGCTTTTCTACAACATCTTGCAGCCTTTGCTACTATTCCCGCTGTTCCTGGTCACTTGCGGGATAGCGGTCTTCAGAAACCATGGAAGTGGAATACTATCGTCTCAAACCAGTAGTTGATGTGCAGAAGAAACCTCTCGGCGCCAACTTTGCGCTGGAGCTCGGGTGACTGTACCATAGACTCCCCTTGTCGCCTGATTCGAGATGCATACGCGTTTTTCATATCCCCCGGGAAAGAAATCTCGACGCTGTGTTGATCGCGTCAGTGAGGGTAATCGACCTTCAAGACCATCCTCATTCCGCTGCTCTTTCCTATGTCTGGGGCAAAAACTCTGCGACTCAAGACACGATTGAGCGATAGATTCAACGTTCCCATTGCGAGAAATTGCCGGGATGCCATAGTTCACTTAGATGCGTTAAAGAACTTGTCGTCTGGATTTACGCAATCTGCATTAACCAGGCGGATAGGGAAGAAAAGACCTTCCAGATCAATCTCATGAACGAGATCTACACCTTGGCCTTTGAGGTCTATATATGGCTAGGCGAAGGTAACGCGGAGAGATATCAGGCATTGAAATTCCTGAGGCTGGTATCGACCCTCCGAGTCGGCCTACCTACCATTGCTCGATAGACGCAGCCATGACGCGCCTCGTAAACATATCCAGAAGCCCTCCAGCGACAACTGGTCCATAAACTGGGAATACCTCAAAAAATGTAAGTCCAGAATCCCCTTTCCCGGTGTTGCTGCTCCATGAACCGCCCGACTTATTCAATCTGCAATCTATTAGACTATTGCGATCACATAGGATAAAGAAACGGTTCAGTCCCGAGGACCTCGAGGATCTGTTTGGTACGGAATGGATCGACAGATCTTGGACGTTGCAAGAGGCCGTCCTGGCATCGAACGCCCTCGTCGTCTGCGGTGTCGAGACCATCGGTTGGCACAGTCTCATCCTGGCACTGGAACACCTCTACATTTACGGACCGCAGGCGCCGCCTTCGAGTATCTTTTCGCGCCTCAGCATTTTGAAAGGCGACATTTTCCAACGCGGTGCCATGGATACGTCCGCAGAAGTAGCTAAGAGCATACCGTCTTTTGACAAGTGGCAGACGTTGTTGAACATTTGGGTTTACTTTCGGCGTCCGACCTACTGGAACGGCAGAAAGTTTAGGAAACTCTGCGCGAAGTCTGGTCTTGTAGAGTCTACAGACAAATCATGCTCCGTCCGGGAGTATCACGAGGACATTTGGTCGAAGAGGTTGCTGATGTATACCGTGGTAACAGCCACCGATTGCGCCATATGGATAGTTGCGATTCCAATCACGGGCAATCCGATAGTAGGGACAGCTGGGCTTCTTATTCCCTTCGTTGTTTCGGCGCTCACGTGGAAGGATAAGTGGAATTCCGACAGACATCCCGCAGATGGGTCACTTACCGTCGCGTTGCGTGCTCTGCGAGAGCGTAAGGCCACTACCCCCCAGGGAAAGACCTGTTCCCTGAATGGTATTCTGTACAACCTAGGTATAGCACGCATAGCAGCTGATTACGATCTGTCGCTTGGCGAAGTATACCATCGACTCTTTCTCGACCTCTTACGGTTTCAACCTGCGGTGTTGAACCTGCTCGTTGACGTCAAGCAGGAACGTTTCCCGGGGCTGCCGTCCTAGGTTCCGAATTGGAGGACCATTCAGCAAAGGCACTGTTCCACGTCGGAGCATATATATGGCCACATCGACAAGTACAAGAAAATTCCCATCTCCGCATATGAAGATCAGTGAGCGGAATCTTGGGGCATGGGGGATTTCGGAGGGCAGTGTGGCTGTGTCTGCATTGGCAATACCAGGACAGCAAAGTATCGCTTGGGGACAACGCCCGTTTCAGACTGAGATGCTCAAGATTCTGTAGCAGTTCCTAATCCGGGCATAAGGGCCCTTTGCTGAGGTGCGTCCCGGCGTCAGCCTATCTACTGAGGTTGTGCGGGTCGTCGAAGAATGCGTGTCCGACATCCAGACATAACATACAGCAGCAATACTAGCTTGCCTTAAGACCTGCGGTCCACACGCAGAGACGCATGTTGAGATGGATGATGGTTTCTTTCTTTTCGAAGCTACGAGAGCAAGCCGAAGCAGACCAGCCCAGTACTCCGAGCTCGGCACAAGTATGCTGCGGCCAGTTCTTGAAGAGCAAGAGCTTTGTTTTCCCATCAAGCAAGGGCAGTGTCGGTGTCGGCCCGCCTCACACAATGAAGGGAGACACTGTGGTACTTCTTTGTGGAGTTGCTGTCCCGATGCTTCTGCGGGCGGCCGAGGGGGACCGGGCCCGTATAAGCTCCACGGGTCGGCCGGGGCAAGAGCCGTGCTGACATCTCCGCATGTCCAAGACTTCTCCGCTGGGATTGTCAGTGTAATGTTAAAAGCAGTGGAGTCTGCTAAGTGAGCTGGATTGCAGAAGCCAACAATATCTGTTTGTGGAGCATTAGTCCCTAGGTTGACTATTGATGACCTCGATGTACCTTTGTTGAAGGTCCCTGAGAAGCCTTCCATTTGCCAGAAGATATACGTGAGTGCTACAGAGAGCCAATTAGAACGATCAAAAAGCACTTCTGAAGTCTTCTGACTCTGGCCATCATCTTCGACCTGAGTCGCCCCCAATCTGTGTATGATCAAGGGCGGATGACTTGTGAACCAGAGCAGATTAAGATTGAAAAAGCTAGTGTAGACCCGGGAGATTTCTGGTACCCAATGCCTCGGAAAACAATGCAGAGTTGCATGAAGGTCAAAATTCTGCTATTACCAGTCACCTTTTGTGTATACCCCAAGGGCGGGAGCCACTCCGAGGCGAAGGCCCTGAACGAAACAGCATCGCTGGTCATGAAAGCAACCGCCAAGAACAAGGCAAAGTTCACCTGTTTGAATAAGTCTCTCAATTGCTTGGGCAGATCTCAGGAGACGCCATATTAGAGATAGCTCTGTCTTGCGGTTGTTCCTCGTAAAGAAGAGGTAACAAGCTTCCCCAGAAGGAAGTCCTAGGGATGTTGGAAGTGATGCACCCTAGGGCTGATTGAGCGAGACTACCTTTGCTCAAGGAATGGTAAAGTCTTACCTGGTTAGTTTCAACCTTTCCAGTCTAATCCTCGGATACGAACATTCGTGTTGACTGACGGTTGTCCCATTCGCCATCGCGAACTTTTAGGTTATGAAAATCACTGAGAATCATTGTCATCATATTGACTTCGAAGTAGGATCTCTTCATCTTTCATATAAATCACCTTCATAAAAAGAAAGGCTCGTGAGCAGTAAGCCATGCGATGTTATTGAAGACTAAAGCGGGTCAAGTGTTTCCTATCGCAGTGAGGATACAGACAGCTATGGCAAGTTTCAGAGGCCGGTGCAGCTTTTGCGAAATCTAATCTCAACCTCTCTGATATATCCTGACAACAGTCTAGCATCTAGGTAAAGTCAAGCTCTTGATCCGGATTAGAGGACTAACAATATCACACCTTGAACAGAAGATCAACGTCAAAAGACCGAATGCTGCCAGAACCTCAAGTATTCAAGATGAGCCAGGGAGCCAAATGCTCTTCAGAAAGACAGAAAGTATCCCGTCATAGGAAGAACACGTGGACATGCTCTCCGCGACGAGAAGACATAACAGTAGACCGCAGGGAACATGGGATCGAATGCAAGTAAGTGAATATACCCTCACGGCCATGACAACTTGAATGGCCTCGCGGGGACTTGATGAATTGTGTATCTTGAGTCATGTCTACTCCAAACGCCGGACGGAACATGTAGAAGATATGTGTGAACAACAACAAGACTATGAGCTGCAGTTGACGCCGTGATACAGCTGGGCCAAAGCTCCTCGGCGCCAAGCGCCTACGTGACGCTGCATCAAATACCCCATGTAGAAGCCTTTACCGCAACCGAAACGCCGCATACGCCGTCTGTATCGAGATGCAAAATTAGTTGAAAACTGCTGGCCCCCCTTTAGCTCCTGAGTGCTTCGAGCCTGTTGCGCATCTGGTCCATCATAGCCTCGGCGTCCTCCTCTTCCTCCTCGGCCTCGACCGGCTTGGGCTCCTGGGTGACAGGTGCCGCGGGCAGCTTCTCCTTGGACATGCGGTCCCTGAGAATCTCGCCCAGCACCTTGTCAACCTCGCCCTCGGCCTCGTCTTCCTCCAGCGCGTCCATGTCCTCGGGCAGGCTGTCGCCGACCATCTCCTCGATGATGCCGGCCTTCATGAGCTCCACGCTCAGCTCTTGCATCGTGCCGGCCAACTCGGGAAGGCGAATCAGGCGATTGACGTCCTTCATGACGCCGACGCTCGCGCGGATGCTGCCTTCGATCTTGCGCACGGCAAACGCCTCATTGACCTGCATCTGCACGCTGTTGAGCTGCGCCTTGGAGGTGATCAGCCGCGAGCTGGTTTTCCGCGCGCGGATCAGTTCGCGCGCAAAGTCGCGTGCTTCTTTCTGTGCCTGTTTTGCTCTGGTCGGGTCTCGTTGTGCTCGCTTGTCGGCCTGGACGATGAGGCTCTTGGTCTTGGATTCGACTTGTCTGACTTGGTTGATGTCGCGGTCGAGTTTGCGGATGTTGGAGCGGATCAGGGCGTTGCACTTTCGCAGCTATCCAGGGGAGATCTAGTCAGCACCCAAGAGTCTCGATACGGGGTTGAAAGCGTCCGCCTCATACTTGTTGCTGCGGATCAGGCTTCACGAAGAGGGACTTGAGTGTCTCCATGGCGGCGGACAATGGCCGGTGGAAGCCGTTGACTCTGTGGCGGACTTTGTATCGAGATGAGTGTGCGAGCTGGGAGCTGATGGATGCGTGATGGGCTGCCGCCAGCCTCGTTCGATGGCAGATTTGATAAGCGGTGCCTGCCTTGGGTCGGAAGCGATGTGTCGTCATTCCTGGATTCGCTGCGTCGATTGACACAGGCCCGTAGTGGGGGATTGCCGTCACGTGGGGTGCTGCCCGTTCGCTGTGCGGTTATCATGCATATCACTTTATCCGCGTACTTAGCATTAATGCCATCGAATCACCAATCGGGGCCGTTAAACGTTTAGATCGCTTTGAACAGGCGTCTTGGCAGACAGGAAAAACCAGATTGAGTCTGAGGTTACAGAGAGCTGGTTCGTCCTGTCGACTGATCACATCCTCGGCAAGAGGCGTCGAGCGAAAGTGTTGACTTGTTTGACGTTCAATGGAACACAAGCATCAGATGGTAGTAGTCTGCGGACAAACGCAAGAGCCCGCGGAAAGTCGTCTCGCGCGGCCAAGCCAGACCCGTATAACAGCGAATGGGGCGAGAGGGCCCACGATGATCTCACTCACTGCCTCGCTGATCTGATCGTGAAGACGGGATGAAGTTCCATGATAAACATATAGTTTCTCGGTTTGGTAGACGGGGTCCGACATCATGGAACTATTAGCAATAGGCTACGAGATGGAGAACGCGCAGTTGTTTGAGAAAGGCATCGTGACAGAAGCCGCGCGGATGTCAAAGCAGTCATGTTTGGTGCCGGCTTTCTTTCCCTGGTCCAGACCTACTACTGCCTAGGCACCTTTGCTCGCGCCTCATTTTCGCCTAAACTGCAGCGCAAGCAAACGACGAACCCAATTTAGGGGCCAATACCATGCATATTTCGTGGGGTTACAGGGGCCCAGGAAGCCTGTCTGGCGACTTAAAGAAGTTTTGCCAGGCAAACGTCAGCAGAGAGGGGAAGGTCAGGGAAAGAAAAAGGCACTTTCAGCTGGGTGGAACTTGCCCCAAAGAGAGAAGTACCCAGCAGCCACTGCAAGGCAGGCGTGAGGATCAGCGGCCACGCCTTCACAACCTGGAAGCGACTGGAGAGGGAACGCTGAACAAACGGGCAAAGAGCTACTACCTAGATAAAGGTGCTGCTGTTGGAGGAGGGGACCAGAGGGAAGTAAGGGGGAACGGGAATCCTTGGTGTACACTGCATTCAGCCCTGCCAGGGTCCGTTCCGCAGCGGCCCAGCGCTTCTGCTTTGGCGCAAGTCACAAGTCAACGTGTGTGTGTGTGGTGGGTTGTCTGCCAGATCTTTCGGATTCGAGCGCCTTCTACAATTGCCCGTGATCTCCCAGGCGGTAAACTACGATTGGAACCCACCCCGACCTCTTCCCCCCAGCCTTTTCAACCGCGCAGCCTCAGAAACCCCTTTTACACCTAACTTGCCGATTTCCCTTTCTCACCACTCTCGAAAATCTTTACACGCAACAACAAGTTCTGTTCCGTGCTTGTCACAACAACTTCTCTTCTAATCTCTTCTCTCCTCGGGCCACTTTGCAACTCTTCTTGCGATCTGCCTGACTTGCGCGACGTATTTGCGCTATCCCGCGTAAAAAAGGAACTACCCCTCATCCCCCCGTGATAGCTCCTTAGACGAATCACATTCACCAACACCAAAATGTCGGACACCATGGCAACTCCTGAGGGTACGTGCAAGCTTCACCGGCATATTCGAGATGCCAATCGCCACGTTTCTAATTCCGACCACCTTGCAAGCACTTCTGGCCGAGGTATACCGCGTGGGGCGATGCTAACCACCTGTAAACAGTTCTCTGGGCTCAGCGCTCCAGCTCCTCAGACGCCTCCAAAAACTTCGTCTACCTGACCATATCCGTCCCCGATGTTCCCGCGGCCGACCTCAAGCTCGAGCTCAAGCCTACCGGTCTCTCCTTCCAGGGCCACTCTAACACCCTCAAGCGGACGTACGCCCTTGAACTCGAGTTCTACGCCGAGATCGACCCCGCCGAGAGCAAGAGCAACCACACTGCCAAGAACATTGAATTAAAGCTCCAAAAGAAGGAGCTCAAGGAGGAATACTGGCCCCGTCTATTGAAGGATTCCAAGAAGGTCCACTTCCTCAAGACCGACTTCGACAAGTGGGTCGACGAGGATGAGCAGGAGGAGGCCGGTGAGGACGACTTCTCTCAGTTCGGTGGCATGGGTACGTAAAAAGCTCGAACCCCCCAGCGAACCCTTCTACCCCGCGCTGGTGGGGCTCCATCTTCGCCTTCCATTTTCGGTCTTCAAATTGCTAATACGGGTGCCTTTTGTAGGCGGCATGCCTGGCATGGGTGGCGGTACGTGATGATTCTGCAAACTCTGGACTAGCCCCCAGTGATTCGTATCTCAATTTTTGGGACATGGAGCTAACTGGTAACAGCAGGTGGCGATTTCGGCGGCATCGACTTCTCCAAGCTCGGTGGCGGCGCTCCCGGCATGGAGGACATGGACGATGAGGAGGAGGATGACGAAGACATGCCCCCTCTGGAGGGCGAGGAGGACGACAAGGCCGCGGCTCCCGCCGCCGCCGGCAAGGCTGCTGAGAAATAAACTGGCTACCTATCTTCCCCCCAATTTTACACCTGTCTACCCCTCGACGAGATTAGCCTTTCCCTAGCTGCAGGGCCAAAGGCTGACAGGCGTCCGCGACTCAATTTTTGCGTTCCGCAGGATTTACTCTCTAGACTCATGACCTGAATGTATTCTTTGATCAGGAAGACACAAAAAAAAAAGCAAAATGTCTCGTGATGCGCTTAATGAGACTGGCGAGAGAAGCTGAGAGGGAGTCATCCGGCGAATGGTTATGGTGGCTCACTGGAATCTCTACCCATAGGGATTGTTCAGCTGGGAGGTGGTCTTCGATCATTTCCCGCCGGCGTTCTCAGCTCTAGGATCGACCTCGAGTGAGTGTGCAGAATCCGGGTAGATCGATAATGAATTTCAGCAACTTTTCTCCGTCGAATGCGTTTGCCGACTTCGTAATGTGCATATCTTGAAGGTGGTTTTCCTCACAAGGGGCCACTCACAACCACCCCATCTCAAGGCGATACCGCGTGATACGTTTGTTGGAGTTCTTCGTCTTGTCATTTGAAAAAAAAAAAAAAAAAAAAAAGGGGGGGGTGATAAACGCGTTGCGTAGAATTCGAGTAAACCAATGGCACAACTGGGGGAAGAAAGAGGCAAAACGTGGAGGGCTCGGCGCTTTGTATATTAAAGTCTTGTTGACTTCTGGGGTTTGCTATAGTACATGTCCTGACTAACGACCGGGACGAAGCAAATTTGTAGCTCGGGGCTGGTCCTGTTCCTTTGAGCAGGAAGCACCCTTTTGTAGTTTTGGGTGAAGCCGGAAGGCTGAGGGAGGTAATCTGTAAGCTTGAAAACCAATGCGTGTCAAAACCAAAGCCATAATCCCATAGCCTCCACCTGTCCATTCTCCTTCCAGCATTCTGTTCGACAGTTCCATGAGACGCGCAGAAAAGGAACGTTCCGAGGTACCGCCATGCGTCAAGAAAATTCGGCTTCCTCAATCTTCACATCCGTGGGCGTATCCGATGCCAAGGCCGTTTCCGAGATCAATTTACATGATGTCCTCCTCCATAGCGGCATCGCCGTTGGTGGCAGCTGGGGCAGGCGCCGCGGCATTCTCGTTGTTAGCGTTACCGGACTCAAAGTAGTCAGCCATCTCGGAGTCCAATTCTTCCTGGGTCTTCTTGGCAGGACGACCGGAGCGGGCACGGCGTGGCTTCTTGCCACCTCGGGCGTCAGCAGCAGCGGCAGGTCCCTTGTTGGCATTGGTATTACGCTTGTTGTTGGCAGCAGACTTGGGCTGAGCCTTGGGCTGACTACTGCAAGGTTAGTAATTTGATCAATGGGAATTCCAGTTGAGTAGGACTCACGAGGTACGCTCTGCAAGAGTCTTTGAAGGGGGAATGACATTGGCGGCTTGGGAGGCACCAACAACAATCTCGATCTGGATTCTGTTAGATTTGATGACTTGAAGCCAGTGGATTGGTATAATACCTTGATTGGGCGGTTGTCGACAAGAAGACCGTTCAGCTTCTGGAAGGCCTTGCTAGCGCCATCTGGTTCGCGGAAAGTAATGTTGGCGATGCCGCGGCTAACGGAGTTGGGTCCGTAAGAAATATCTACCCTCTTGATAGGTCCAACTGAAGTAAGGAAGTATTCCTGATGGAAAATCCGATGTTAGTTACTCGCAAGCGCTGTAGTTCATTCATGATCGTCGTTCGAAACCGCGCCTCGCAGGGGCAAGAACCGAGAAATCCAAGCACCGCCGAGAGCATGGAAACATCGGCAGCGAGCAAAGCAGTGAGCGTTAGTACGCATGTCAGCGCCCCTCCTCATACAAGTCCAACGAGGGCCGCAATCGTCTCGTGCTCAGTCGTCAAGCTGAAGGGTATCACCCCATATCCAAAATAAGCAGTCGCAGGCGAAACATCGAAGCAGCCGGCGTTGGTGACATTGCCAAAGAGCGTTTTCCAGCCTTGCTGATAGCCAAACATGTACCTCCAGGTATCGCGGAAGTTCCGAGCTGTTGCAGGTACGCATATCAAAAGCAATGAAGCCAGATATTGAGACCGTCCTAGCATATTCTGCGCTGATGCTCACTGCTGTGCTCGCTAGGATGGGCTTCATCTCGTATTGCTCTGCTGAATGGGCAGCATTCGCAGGCCCAACTGTGGGGACGAACATGCCTCATGGATAGCCAACGTCCTGATATTTCAGTCGGCGCTACCAATCTCTCAAGATGCTGACCAGGCTACCTAGAGATGGCAATATCATTGCGCGACGAGGACGTGCTCGACTTCCGTGGAATTTACACCGTATCTCAGGATTGCATCCAGGAAGGAGTCTTGCGGCGTCTTGGCATGTTCCAGCTGGCCGGTGGCAATGGCCACGGGAAATTTCATCTCGCTACGACGTCGGCTGGGGAGGAGGACGGGCGAGAAATGACAGGTCGAACAAAGTCCGAGGGCTGAATAGCCTTATCGGCAACATACCTTGATCTGTTGCTCGGAGACATCCTTGGGCTTCGCGAAAGTTAGCAGGATTCACATCATTTTCAACGCGAAGTTACGACTTACGAGGTTGCTCACGATAATCTTGCTATCACCAGAGCCTTGCGCGGGCTTTGCGGCGTTGGGCTTGTTTGCGGCGGCACGCGCAGGTTTTGATGTCTTCTGAACACCGCCAACTGGGGCAGCCGCTGCAGGGCGACCACCGGTGGATCGTCGCTGGGAACGGCGACGGGGACCGCCGGCAGAGCGACGCTGGGTGGAGAGGATCTCGTCGAGAGACTGGTCAAGCTTGCCAGACATGATGAGTGTATTATTGCGGGTTGCTCGCTCCTGATGGCGCGCTGACAACTTGGCTGCGAGGTTTCTTCGCAGCTAGGTCGGTCGTTCCTTACTGGTGATCAGGCGACAGTGATCGCGAAGCGATGTGGTGATTGTGATTCAAGGTAGAGAATCAAAGTTTGATGCGTGAAAGTTTGCGTGAGCTTCCTTGCGAAAAGTTCGGTCCGAAGAAGGAATGATGAAAAATACAGAAGCTGCCGGTCGATGAAAATGCAGCGATGGGGAAACAAGTATTATGTTGAAGTCGAAGTGGTCGTCAGTGGTGTTCTTGAGGGGATTTATCAGATTTGCCTGGAGAAAGGAGAGGTTGCGGAAGGAAGAAGGGGACCGTTAGGTTCTGGCGAAAAGGGAAAGGGGACAGGCTCTGTGGCCAGCGGAGGCTGCGGAGTGCAATGGGAGCAGGCTGCGGCGCGCCTGACAAAAACAAGAGGAGCCGCAGACGTGGGCGTGATTGGCTAGGTAGCGCCAGTCTGTATTGGGCCGGATCCGCCTGAGCTGGTGCCTCCTGCCCCAGCCACAATTCCCCTGTCAGCGCCTGCCAATCGCTGCTTTCCAGGAAGCAACGGTCCGCTTCACTTTCGAGGCCGCACCTCCATCAGCTCTACCTTACGTAATGCATCTTGAAATGCGCACCTAAGGTGTTAGTGAATGCTTGTGAGGCTCTGGCAAGCTCGCCGTACCATGGTACGATTTTGGCCTCAATGCGCAGGAGGGACCGGAGTCGAACTATCAAGATGATGCAGAAGACTTGATTTTGGATTCGGTGAGCATTTTGTTCGATTCTTCGTCATGCCAAATTCAATGCGAGTTTTGCCCTACCAGGACGACCTGTAGCCAAGATTAAGTTGGATTGAGAGGAATCGCTGTGGCATCTTCTATTATACCAATGCAAAAAGTTTCAAAAAATAGAGTCAGCTTCTTTGTAACAGTGTGTCATCCTTGTGCAGGGACCATGCTAATCTTCTCTGTATTGTTGCGGTGTGACCATATGCCCGGAGGCGACGACTAGATGTCCTTTTCTGCACTATAAGGTACGAGGAGCCGAACAGTTACCTTGATGAACGTGAGGCAGAGAGCGAGCGTTGATCAAGGTACTCACTCCTCTTGAGGTTCAAAAAATCCCAAGGTACTTGCGCGCTCAATGTCTTCAATTCTACCGCCGGAACGGCAGCAGTAGGGTATGTTCTATTCATCCCACAGTAGTATAAATGGAGCCAATGGAAGAATGCCCGTCCGGTTCGCAATATTTGGCTGTGTAGTTCCTTTAATGCTTCATTTCATGCCCCAATCGCGGCACCTCGTCACTCCATTTCCCGTCTCGACAAAGACGTCGAGCTGTGCCAAACGGCGCTCCTTGACGAAATCGATGATCAACACCATCCTGCATATGATCTTGTACAACTCGTCTCCAACGTTGCGCAAAAGACCCCTCAAGCACGATGCGGCCACATGGCTCTATGAAGAACCCTTAACGGCCTTGGCAGGCTTCTCCTGAACCTTCTCGTTTTCCTTCGAGTTGACTTCGACGAAGTGGTAGAGGATGATGAGAACCATGGCGGCAGAGCCAAGAAAGATCGCAAGGCGGTAGAGATCGTTGTCGGAAATCATTGTGGGCAATGGATCAGCCGGGCGATATCGATAGAGGTGGATGTAAGGAGTGTGGCTTGAGGAGGTATCTATCAATGCATTATAGCTCTGAGGTCAATTTACCAGATGTTTCGGAGGGTCTGAATCTTTCGACTTACGCGTTCCCCTCTAGAATCGCAACAAACGACGATTGAATCGAATTTCAGTAGGTCTGGCTGGGAGATGTTGGCGCGGCGCAACTGAGCTCCAATGGTGTTGTGCCGAACGGGACAGGTAGACAACTGGAGCTCGCCGCGCTAAGACCTGCGGCAGCAGTGACGCTGACTTGGGTCTTCCACTGCAGCACCCCAGCGCCGGACCAGGTTGTCATGACCTGACGCTCCGCCCACCACTGCAAGCCCTTCACGTGACCCGCCCACTGTCACCCGAACTTCTGACTTCATCCACGCCGCTTGACTTAGATTTGTCGAGTACCGACTTTTTGCGTCCTGTCGATCGAAGCGGACACTGATCTCTCCGGCATCCCCAGAACATCAACCCCCAAAAATCCCGCCAAAAAGACGCCCATCACGGTCTCTACAGACGCCTCCGGGCCCCCCACCACAATTTTCTAGACTACATCGATTACCCCGCCAAGATGCCTCCCAAGAAGAACGACAAGGGTGCCAGCAAGAAGCCGTCCGGCACCAAGGCCGTTGAGGACAAGACCTTCGGTATGAAGAACAAGAAGGGAGGTGCTGCCCAGAAGCAGATCGCTCAAATGAACGCGTCAGCGAAGAACGGTGGCAGTGCCGATCAGAAGCGCAAAGAAGCAGAGAAGGCGCAAAGGGAGAGAGAAAAGAAGGCCGCGGAAGATGCAAAGAGAGAGACGGCCCTTCTCATGGCCAAGCCCGCTCAGATTCAGAAGGTTCCTTTCGGTGTTGATCCCAAGACCGTTGTGTGCATTTTCTTCAAGAAGGGCGACTGCGAGAAGGGAAAGAAGTGCAAGTTTTCTCACAACCTCGAAGACGATAGAAAGACGGAGAAGAAGAGCTTGTACACCGACACTCGCAAGGAGGAGGAAGAGAAAAAAAAGGCTGAGACCTCTGCAGACTGGGACGAAGAAAAGCTCCGGTCCGTCGTTCTTTCCAAGAAGGGCAACCAACAGACGACCACGGATAAGGTTTGCAAGTTCTTCATCGAGGCTATCGAAGACGGCAAGTATGGTTGGTTCTGGGTGTGTCCGAACGGAGGAAACCAGTGCAAATACAAGCACGCGCTGCCACCAGGGTGAGTCTTGGCTTCTCTTGCACTGATGTCATTTTCTAACATGTTGCAGATTCGTCCTCAAGACCAAGGAACAGCGCGCCGCCGAGAAGGCCCTTATGGACAAGTCACCACTCAAGACTTTGACCCTCGAAGACTTCCTCGAGTCCGAACGACACAAGCTCACTGGAAACCTCACACCAGTCAATCCCGAGACGTTCGCTAAGTGGAAGCAGGACCGCCTCAGCAAGAAGGCCGCCGAGGAACAGGCGAAGAAGGCCAAGGAAGCGACCGGTCGTGCTTTGTTCGAGAGCGGCAACTGGCGGACAACGGAGGACGACGACTCCGAGGGCGACGAGGACGAGGATGACGGTGTTTGGAACCTGGAGAAGCTGCGCGCCGAGACTCAGGCCATCCGGGACAAGAAGGAGGAGGAACGCTTGCGGGCGCTCAATGGCGGCGAGTTGCCTCCGGATGCGATCGCGGCGGCCGAGGCATCGGGCTCTTGAGTGTGCCATCGGCGAAGCGCCCTTTCTGTACACGCCTGAGGTTGCGAGCATCACCACGAAAAAGGCCGATTCCGAGCACCTGCAAGACCAGGTTCATCCGGCGGCCGTGCGGATGCGACGCCAGACCACTTGGCAGAACCGTCTACTGCTCAGCCCTAAGATCAATGAAGTATGACTACGTTCGCGACGTGCAAATCACGTTTTCAAACCCAGACTAGTGAGGCTATCATATTGATGGGCAGGATTGAGCATTTCTGGCTGTTTAGACAAGCCTGCGTAAGACTGTTTGTTGACTTATCATATCTCAATAACGACATACTGCATGGTTTTCGACTCTCCTCCGAACCTATTTCCTCAAAACTTTTCAACGTAAGGTCTGATATCAACCTCCTGTGTGAAAGCTGACCGGTGCTGCGTATGCAAGAACCAGTAATGCTCGGCAATCTGGGAGACTTTTTAGTGATAGAGTGCTAGCCATGAGGTTGGACACCCGAGACTCACAGCGTCTGGAGAGATCTTGCCATCCTCAACGCCGCCGTTGGCTTCAAAAGCCCTACCCCAAGGGGTGTCAATGCCTCCGTCAATAATGGCATGGGCGACGTGGACGCCCTTGGGACCGAACTCGCGAGCCAACGACTGGCCCAAAGCGCGCATCGCAAACTTGCCCGCGGCGAAGGAGCCGAAGTACGCAGACCCCTTGATCGATGCCGTGGCGCCGGTGATGATCAACGAGGGCGGGTGAGGCGAGTCCGCTACTGAGTCAAGAAGCAAGGGCAGCGTGTTTTGCGCAAAAGTGAAGAACCCTTTTCTAGAGTGTTTCGAATCCAAAATCAGCGTTCCCCCCATTCGAAAAGAGAGGCTTTTTGCAAAGGGGGAAAAAAAATACTTACGGCGCGGCATCGAGACTGGTCTCCAGATCCTTCTTCGTGAGCTCCAAGAAGGGCTTGCGAGCGAAGCCGGCGTTCACGTTGTAAATGGCGGCGGCAAGCTTGCCACCGGGGAGCTCCTTCTTAATGGTCTCGAAGGCGGCGTTGATGGCGGTCTCGTCCGTGGCGTCGGCCGTGATGCCGATGGCCTTGCCGCCGGACTGCTTGATCTCGTTGACAATGTCGTTGTAGCTCTCGGGCTTGCGGGCCAGGAGCACAACGGGGTAGCTCTTGGCGAAGCGGACTGCTGCCGAGCGGCCTGACCATCTTGTGAGATTCGCATGTTTGATGGGAAGAGAATATGTGTGTGTGTGTGTGTGTGTAACCTGAGCTCCGATTTACTCACCAGTCCCGGAACCGGCTCCGGCGATGATTGCATAGAAGGACTTTGACGCCATTTTGACTCAGTTCAGGTTGGGGGAGTAGGTTCTGGCTGTTGAGAAAGGGGATCGATTCACACGAGTTGAATTATTAATGATAGGCTTCGATTGAGGGGTGAAAGCCTTTATATTGATATGAGCTCGCACGTGGTTGAGGTACGGAAAGAAATTAGACCATTGCTCGGATGCATGACGGCATTGCTTCAGAGCCGAACGGCGCGCGCCCGATTAATAATACTAGAGGACCGACCTCCGGCCTGCCTCCAAGCACGGGCTTCGACCCGGCCCGACGTCCGAAGTCACTGAAGCTGAGGGAGGACAGGTCCCAAAAGGGACTTTAATATCGGATTGATTTCTAAGTCACGCTGGCATTCTTCATTTTCTCTATTTGTGCAGATTCATGGTCATTTACGACCCCTGTAATATTCTTAGAATAGCCTCGGGGCAGATTTCGCAGTGCTTGTAATCTATTGAGAGCTCGCAGGATGCGTTTGAAAGTCACAGAGTGCATCTCCTCAGAACATAATTAATTATTTGTATGTATCCTCATCCATGTGGGTCTAATCTCTCCTCTTTCAAGTTCCGAAGCTCGTTGTATTGAGTTATACACAAAAAAAGACCAAGTTGTCATTTATCAGCAAACTGCCGAGGTATGTAACAACATGTAATCTATTGAATGACTCCGCCACACCCTTATCTAGGGGAGTTACAAAACGAGTCAAAAAGGAAATATGCACTGAGGTTTCAAGGACCGACCGCGGTTCGAACGCGGGGCCTAGAGATAGTTGCTGTCCGAGGACTGCAATCTCTCGCTCTACCACTGAGCTATCGATCCCAACTGATGAGATTAGTCATCAGAATCGCTTACTCGGCCCACCGCAATGTCAGCTCATGGAGACTGCGCATGCAGAAGCGAGGCGGAAGCGAGTGGATTCAACGTTTTGGTTGCATGCTGGGTCCTGAGAGGTACGTGGGGTGGGACCTTGATTCGCGAATTCGAGATTGTGCGCATGGAACTTGTGACGCAAAGGGAATCAAGAGGACAGATCACGGCAGTGCTGTGGCACACGGGAGGAGACGCACAGAGGAACTCGAGTTTGACATTTGAACGCAAGTTTGAATTCGGGCTCGCAGTGCTAGCTCTTTTCGGCTCACTCAGCTCCTTCAGCTCCTTCAAACACCTAGGGCTATGTTAATTAATGTACAGGGCGAGGCCGGGTCTAAACACAACGCTAGAGTTAGATACCCAGGGAGAACTCGACGCCAACGTCAATATCACGAGCTGGAAGACAGGTTTAGTTAGCATAGTTCATGTTATCTTTTCACGCGCGCGGCCGGGGTTGCACGGGTTAAAAGACTTACCCATCTTCACAACCTTGGACAGTTGCACGGCCTTCTCGGCAGCGGTCTGGAGGTCGTCGATGGAGAAGATCTTCATGCCGGAGTTGTTAATGATCTCGTGGGCGGCCTCCATGTTGGTGCCCTGCAGACGGGCGATGATGGGGATCTTCAGGTTGAGCTCCTTGACGGTGTTGATGAGACCCTGGGCGATGAGGTCGCACTGGACGATACCGCCAAAGATGTTGACGAAGATGGCGGTGACCTTGGGGTCGCTGGTGATGAGCTCGAAGGCCTCCTTGATGGCGGCCGGGGTGGCACCGCCACCAACGTCGAGGAAGTTGGCCGGGGCGCCCTTGTTGAGCTTGATGATGTCCATGGTGGCCATGGCGAGACCGGCGCCGTTGACGAGGCAGCCGATGTCGCCGTCGAGCTTGATGAAGTTCAGGCCGGACTGGGCGGCGCGGACCTCGTCGGCGTCCTCCTGGGTGGTGTCGCGCCAGCTGAAGATCTCCTTCTGGCGGTAGTCGGCGTTGTCATCGAAGCCGAACTTGGCGTCCATGCACAGGACCTTGTGGTCAGAGGTCTCGGAGAGCGGGTTGATCTCGATCTGGGTGGCGTCCTTCTCGAGGAAGATTTTGTAGAGCTTCTGGATGGTGTCCTTTGCGTCCTCGACGCACTGCTCGCTGAAGCCGAGCTTGACGGCAATGTCGCGGGCGATCTCGTCGGTGACGCCCTTGTTGATGTCGATGTTCGTGGTGATGATGGCCTCGGGGTTCTCCTTGGCGACGGTCTCGATGTCCATGCCGCCCTGGGAGGAGGAGACAATGACGGGGCCCTGGGAGGCGCGGTCCATCAGGATGGCAAGGTAGAACTCGCGGCGGGCGAACTTGCGCTCGCAGATGTAGACGGAGTTGCAGAGCTTGCCGCCAGCGCCGGTCTGCTTGGTGATGAGCTTGTGGCCGATCATCTGGTCGGCGAACATCTCGGCCTCATGAGCCGAGTAGATGACGCGGACACCGCCCTTCAGGCCGTTGTCGAAGGAACCCTTTCCACGTCCACCGGCGAGGACCTGGGCCTTGATGACCATGTCCTCACCACCGATCTCCTTTGCGACGGCCTTGGCCTCGGCGGCGTTCTTCGCGACGGAGCCCTTGGGAACACCGACTCCATACTATTTCGAGAGAAAACAGAAAGACATGTGTTAGCTTGCTGTTGTTGAAGCCACTTTTGGGGAAGACCCAGGCGGAAAAAGGAGAGTGGGGCTAATCGCGGGATGTTTTACCTGACGCAGGAGGTCGGCGGAGAGGTACTCGTGGATACTGAGGTTTCTCCTTTGCTGAGCAAGACCGGGAAATCTGGCAGTAGGGGCGGCGACCCTGGGGATGGCAGAAGCCAGGCGGCTGCGTCCAAGCTTGAGCATGATGGGCGAGGATGTATATGGCGTGTGTCGCGACGGTGGGAAGGGGTCTGGATGGTGGAAGAAAAGGAGGGTTGCGCCCTTTCAATTGAATGGAAAATGGAGCGGAGATGGTCCAAACAAGAGGGAAGAGGCGCGTTCGTAAAAGGAAGGGCCAAGGAAAGGAAAACGTGGACTCGGAAGTCCAAGAAGGGTTGCGATGTGATGCAATTGGGGGCTTTACGGGAAAAGCGCCATCAGAGCAATCTCTAGCAGAAAACCAGAGGTGTCTGGCCCGCGGGAATTCCCGGTCCCAACTGGCTGATTTTCGCCCGGAACAAAGCTTCGACCGAAGCGAGACAGCTGTCCCGTGTCCGCAATTGGGACGCTGGACCGAGCACCACGATAAAGGGATGCACCGCCGCTTTAGCTACTTGGGCCGCTGGTTGGAGAGGTTGATGTTCCTTAGAGTGTCGGTTCCTGGAGCCAACGACTCGGGGGGGGGGAAACTCCCCTTGGAAAACCACAGCATCATCCGATAAATTCTGAAACCACCAGATTTGTTAGTATTTGGGCGTAGAGTGATTCGTTCCAAGGCACAACTGTTTGTTTTCTCGACGAAGAACTTCGGTAAAGCAGCGGCAGACTTCGGACGCTGGCCCGAGCTCCCGGATCGTCCCTGCAGTCACTGACAGCGAGCTGGCCACCACGTGCAGCTTCTGCAGGCTGTGGTGCATTGGCGCAACTTTTTCCAACTCGTACGTCACTTTCAGACATTGGAGAAGCAACTTTCAAAAAGCAAGCAGCTTGGCTGAAGAGAAAAACGACTTACACGACCAAAATTTCCTCTATTTACTTCACCATGGCATTCACCCTCTCATGAAGTCTTGGGCTCCCCCAAGCCCGCCAGCCAGCCAGCCAGCCAAAAAAAAAAAAGGACGACGATCACGTTGCCTTTGTCGAGTCTCACTGAAAACACCGGCTGAACTGACTGGAATGAGCAAATGATATCGAATGCAGAAAGCACACAAGAACACCAACCTTGGTCATGTGTGCAACTTGGCCCTTGAGCCAGAAGCAATTGGTTCGGATCATAACAGTGTCCACCACGTCATTCGGTTGGATCATAAGATTGAGATTCTGTTGGCGAATTCCGGGCTACCGACCCGGAAGAACTGACCAAAACTGACAGTCATGAACCAAGACATATACAGGCGAAGTCTCGGTCATTAGGTGCTTCATAATTCTCAGGCTCAGCGTCAGAGTGGTGAAAGCCCCGATGACCACGGATGTGACCATCCATGGCGCCAAATAACGGCTCGCGCTGCTGGAAAGCCACAATCTGTTGAGCTCTTCGCGCATCCGGTCCAGCGCCCACAATGCCACAGACGCTGCAAACCTGCATCTGTCCTTGCCGGTTGCCATGACTGAAACCAGTAAATGAATCCCGGGCCTGACGATTGATATCCTGTTGGTCACGATCTCGGGCGAGATGGTTTCACTAGCGCTCTTTCCACTTGGTGGCCCGGCGTACCGGGAGAGTTGATAGCAGGAGTAAAGGTAGTCGTGTTGCTTTCGGTATGATTTGATCAACTCCTCCACTGTAGAAGCCTCTCTGAAGGGATTGGGTGATGCCGAGCCTTTCCATTCGCTCTGAAAATTGTATCGTGTTGGAACGGTCTGCACTGGCCAGCGGGGCTGTTGATATTGACGCATGGCGATCGAGAAACGGCTAAATCGAGAGGATTGCGACTTATGTTCTTGTGAGAGGAACTGTTGAGTACTTGGTCTGCTTCGATCCGGGCGTCGACATGAGGACTGATGCCAGCATCTTAAGTCTGAACTACAGAAACGGCAAGCGTTGAAGCAGGACCCATGGTGACACGAACACCAAGACCAGAGAATTACGCGCGAAAACGGAGGCAATCAGTTGAACGGCATGGAATCTTCAAGGCTTATCGTTGTTAGATATTGGCACTCAGGCACTAAGGTAATTTACCGATGAAGTGGGGCAGCCATTTCGAAGGATGGCTGGCAAAATGATGATCAAAGGAGCCTGACATTGAGATGAAAGGTGCATTGAAAAGGCTTCCCGGGCTGCCGCTTTGGGACCAGCAAAAAGATCCCTGTCCTGGTCTTCGATGCTGCTCCGATCTTGTCTCTTTTTTGCATACTATCGTAGAAACATTGACAACCTGCGACTTTATATACAAAGTCAACAAAAGCACAGCTGCAAAGTTAGCAGAAGAGGAGGACAAAGACGCCTCTCTTCTCAAAGCCCGACGAGGAGAATCATTTACATATCACCGAGTCGCTGAGATGCAACACCGGCTGTAGTGATCAGGTCACTTTCCCACCACGCACAACCCCGAGATCCTCCACCCACCGCATCTGTCGGCCCAATATGGGGGCCCTTCGGCTATTGTGGTTCTCGGATGAAAGGGCGTCCAGAACGGCGGGGTCCACCTTTGAGGCTCAACGACATATCGTTCCCGCCCAGGCATTTATACACCTCCTCCGGGGTTTCAAATGTTAGCGTGTGAATTACCCCATAATACTATACCTAAATAGCGTAAGATTAGTATAGTATCAGTACTTCTAAATTAGTATAATTTATATAGTATATTTAGTAGCTAATACTATTACTACCTAACTTAATAACTAGTTATAATTAGTAGATTATTAAGTAAGCTAGCTTCCTTAACTATTCCTATAGGATTAAATACTATATAGCCTAAATTACTATATATAATTCTAGCTAGTTAAGATTCTATATATCATAGTTATTACTAATAAAGTCCTTTATTTAAAACTATATATTCTTAGCAGGATTAAGATCTAGTAAGTATAGTAGCTACTTAAGGTTATTTAGACCTATTTCTTATATAATAAACCTTATATCCTTAGTATTATAGCAGGGCGCGTTATCCTATTAAAATAGTTTATACCTATTAAGGGCTTTATAATTAAACGCTCTAACTATAGGTTCGATAAAAAAGATATACTTATATTAAAATACTACTCTAGCTCTTTTCTTACATAAAACTAGAGCCTTTTTAACCTCTTATAAAATAGCTCTAGAGTATCTAGCTATATGGCTTCCTTTAAAGTAATATAAAAGTTTTAAGATCTTTAGTATTATAAATTATAATATATCTCTTTTATATAAGGTTATTTATAGCTTAAGTCTTATTAAAAAGGATTATATCTTCTTAATCTCTAGGTTAAGAGCAGAGTTATAATTACTCTATAGCAAGGTTAATATATTCCTATTTATTCATATTAGTATACTTAATTTAGTATAGCTAAATAATGTATTAGTAGCTTAATACTTATAGGGTAGTAGTAATAGTAATCTCCTTATAAACTAAGAGGGAGGGAGATGAAAAATAATATAAATTATACTAAGTGATCTTTCTATAAAACTCATCTTTAAGGAGCTGTACTATTCTTAAGGTATTTAAATTATACCCTTTTTATACTTAGATTTCTATAATATAAATAGTATGTTATTATAATAAGCTTATTAAACTTAGCGATATATGAAGGGGGTTACCCTTATAATCTCCTTATATAATTAGTAGAGGTATTCATAAAAGGCATAGATCTTCACCTTCTAATCCTATATAAGTTTAATATTATATAGTAGCTATTATTTTATAGGTATAGAAAGAGGGTTTAGAAAGTCTATAATTATAATTTAATATATAGAAGGTAGGGTAGAGTGTAATATAGAGGGTAGGGTAGAGAGCGATATTAAGGTTAGCCCTATAGGTAGTAATATTAAATATAGTAGCGAAGTTATTATATTAGTAGTAATAATAAGAAAAAAAAGCTAATCTTTTTTTTAGTATTGGTAGGTAGGCTTTAGGTTTTATATTAGAAGTTACTTTCCTTAGAATGCTATAGAAATCAGGTGGAAATAATAGAGTTATAACTTTAGGAAAAAAACCGGTTATAGGATGGGGACTAGGAGGGCAATTCACTGCGCTAACATTTGAAACCCCGGAGGAGGTGTAGAAAAAGGTTTCTCAATCCCTGTATCGAGACCCTGGCTACGGGAATAGCGTTCTCTAGCACCTCTCCCGTAACCGGACGCATCTTTGGTTTTCTTTTCCCTTGTTTCTTCTCTAGCTTACACCCTAGCGAGAGGAGTGGCCTTCCCGGCGGACACATCCCGAACGCCTGTCTTTATCTGCCAGGGGGACTGAGGTTATGAAGCGACTATGATTTGTCGATATGTTTGGGCCTCGAACCGGCAAGGACTTTTTAGGTGCTTGATGGTTGGGACAAAACCGCAGTTTCCTCTTGCCACTGATTTCCGAGGTTTCCCGCACCCGATACTTCATCGCCGAGCACACGAGGCAGTTGAAGTTCTCAGAGTCTTTCGACGAGAAGTTCCAGGAGGCAGTACGTACCGCTGGTTCAACACGCGATCAGCCGGATGATCCGCAATTTGCCTCGGGTCGCATCGATAGTCGCATCGACAATGGCGTCGCCCGAACATCATGAAGCTTAAAGCTTTTTCCATGATGACTGGCTCCACAGTCGTATGTCGTACGTACCTTACCTTAGGAACAATCGAAGAAAAGCGGGCACTAACATTGCGAGGCTTCTCCGACGTACTCCCGAGACAAGGTGATGCGATTGCGAAGGTGACTAAACCAGTACGTACCCGTTTCTCGTCCTTCCTCGAAGTTTCAAGGACTAACAAGTACTACAGATATCGTTTCCTTTCGTTTCCCCCTTTTTTCTCATAGGCACCATTGCCGTCGAAATCAGAGATGACCACAAGCTCGAGTGAGCTGAAGGAAGCGCCTCTCAGGGCTGCCTGCGATCATCTGAAAGGCTTGGGAAGTGAGACCCAGCTCTGTGGCACAACGGGCGGACATGCGCCGGCGGCGCAGCTAGACTGAAGAGCTGAAGTCTACAATTTCCTGCACGTTCCCTGTACCTAATGGATACAAACACCGTATCTGGGCCTTGAGCCTTTGCGGAAGCGCAAACCGCGTCCAGTCAGCTTCACATGCAGTCATGGGTACACGACCAAGACCAAGGGCCCCCACAAGTCCGTTCTCCTTGATCATGGCTCGGAGCCGCTGCGGTGTGCATTCGGGAGTCGACCGTTGCTCGAGACTATAAAGATTCATCGGCCCCCCTTTTCGGGAAACCTGTTCTCACTTCCGTTTGTGTCTATTCATCAGTTTGATTCTTGCCCTCTGCTGTGAGGGCTTCGCTTTTTTGCACTTAAGGGGTCATCGTTCGACCTCTTGCCAGTCAAGTCGACCTCTACCTATAAAACCCTTCAAACCTAGAGGCCTAGACTGGTCCTTTGATCCCTTCCCGCTCAGTTGACTACACGTCTCTCTGCTTTGCCTCTGTTCGATTTTCACCCTTACCGCCACCAAGATGTCTTCAGAACAACAAAAGCGTCTCAGCTGGTGGAAACGCCACTGCACTCCTCCGCTGGCCATCAACCGAACTCCCCAATGCCCATGCTCCGCCTGCTGGAACGGCAACGGAGAGCACTGGAAGACGACCGCGCCTCAAACTGCTGGTCCAATTACCACGGCGCCTCTTCTGCCAAAAGAGACACGAACGTCCACTCTCCGCCGAGAACCAGAAACAGATCTAACGCCGCTCCGCTGCGAAGAAACCTCGTCGACCACGAATCTCAGCGTCTATTCACAGGAAAGTAGGACCAGCTCGGTCTCGCCCACAAACATTCACCGCCTCGTTGGGGAGAAGGAGATCGTCTAAGTGAGGGGTCTGGTGGTTCAATCACTCTATCCCGTGGCTGGCAACCAAGATCTAGGCCGACGTACACTGCCACCTCCAGGGGAAGGAAGCTTGGCGTTCTGGCGTTCTGGCGCCTGGACCAGCCCTTTCCTCTGTGTGTTTGCGGACAACAGAGGTCGTCATCATTTCAGACGAGTTGAGAAGCACGACAAGTGAATGGGAACGAGCAAAACCCCCTCCAAAAAGCCTGTTTGACCCCCGGGCTACCAAGAAGCTGACTCTTACAAGAAGTTCACTGGGCGCAGGATGTCGAGAGGTTGGGCCAGCCAATTTTAGGATTTGAGATGTAGTAGATAAGGGATCCTTGGGTTGCAGTCTCTAGACAATTTGGGATGCGCCGGCGGGCGCCGTAGCGGGGGAACTGTCCCGTTGGGTTGGTGCGAAAGTCATATTCCTGGGGAAGCGAGGACTGCGACTGGGGGAGGGGTAGCAGCTGGAGCTTGGAAAAGGTTGGGGTATGGGAAAGGCCTAGGCCTCTGGTTCCCGCACGTCAACCAGTCAGGCGAAGTGAGAGGTCAGCAAACACTCACTGTTATGGCTGCGGGGGTTTGGGATTCTTGGATACGGGAGCGGCTGCGAGTTCGAACGTCCACCATTTGTAATCGCAAGGTGTTCTAGGCGAAGGCAGGAGATGAACAGGGTTTATTCTGGCTGATATGGGTCGTTGGTGTCATCTTTGGCGCTAGCATGGAAAATCTAAAAGTGGTACTTGGCATTATCGGATTGGTCTTGTGAACAACACCCCAAATGACCAAGACGCATACCATACATAACCGGAAGCAAGTCGGCCCCATTGCGGCGCGGAATCGGAGACGGCAGACCCACCGGCACAACGGGGCCGAGTCACTTGCCAGTCCCAGCAGGAAACACATCGGTAATAAAGCAAGCTTACCTAGCTCATAAATGTGCAAGCTGTCGATATATTTCAGAAGCGACCAACGCCGAGGTGGGTGGACAAACGTTCAGAACTCATAGATACCTTTTGACAAAGTCATAACCTGTAAACGCAAAAGGTTAAGGACCGACCGCGGTTCGAACGCGGGGCCTAGAGATATTTGCCATTCAAGAACTGCAATCTCTCGCTCTACCACTGAGCTATCGATCCAAGTGGTTGTTGATATTGGAAATGGTGGCAGAAATTGTGCTTATGACTCAGAGAAATTGAGGACACTGTGGTATTAACCGTGGCGGCTGGGGTTTTGGTGGGGCCCGAGGACCGTGAAGCGGCCCGCTGAGTGTGGAGGTCGTAGGCTCTATACGTCACTTACAGCTCATCCCCATGTCTGTTTGGCTCGGGACTGGGGAGGTAGATGTATTCTTATCTTGAGCGCATCCTTTAGTGACAATTGTCCCGTTAACGAATCGAATTTGGCAGATCAGGCTGTTCATCCAAAATGGTCCTGGATGTTGATCCCGCCATTATTGAGGCTCTCAAGCTTGACCCTGAGCAGACTAAGATCGCCTCGCACGGCGGATCTGGATTTGCGTCATCGTTCAAGCTCACGTCGGTTGTTGATGGTCAGCCCACCAACTTCTTCGTCAAGACCGGCTCTGGGAAAGATGCGGAGATTATGTTCACAGGTAAACCCTGAATTGGTTTTGCGACAATACCATTTTACTCGTGTCAGTGCAAGTCCTAACGTTTGGCAGGCGAACATGAATCGCTGAACGCAATTCACAATGCCGTCCCAAACTTTTGTCCCAAGTCATACGCACACGGACAATATCAATCGTCACCTGGCATGCACTTCATGATCACAGATTTCCTGGACCTGGGCTCGTCAGCGTCAGGCGGTTCCGGGCTCTCCCTGGCCGCGAAGCTAGCCAAACTGCACACGACTCCAGCGCCGATTCCGGAGGGGTTCGATAGACCCATGTTCGGATTCCCCGTGACCACATGTTGCGGATCGACGCCTCAAGACAACTCTTGGAAGGCGTCGTGGGCCGAGTTTTACGCGGAAAACAGGCTGCGCAGCATCCTGCGCGCCGGGATCAAGAATAACGGCTCCGATGGGGAGTTGTCGAAAGCCGTGGAGGCGGTAGCGAGCAGGGTCGTACCGCGACTGATCGGCGATGACCACGTCCAGGGATTGAAGCCGGTGGTGATTCACGGCGACCTCTGGAGTGGGAACCACAGCCGGGGCCAGATTGCCGGGAAGGGCGGTGCCGAGGAGGTTGTGTACGACTCGTCGGCTGTGTACGGGCATTCCGAGTATGAGCTGGGGATCATGAAGATGTTTGGTGGGTTCGGCAGCGGTTTCTGGAACGAGTACAACAAACTGGTTCCCAAGGCGGAGCCAAAGGAGGAATGGGAAGACAGGGTTGCACTGTATGAGCTGTGAGTGTCGATACCTTCTTTCGTTGCCTGGTCGACATTCCTTCTGACTGGACGGCATTACAGATACCACCACCTGAACCACTATGCGATATTTGGCGGAGGATACCGGAGTGGGGCGATGGGAATTATGAAGAAGCTGATTTCGAAATACGGTTGATGAGCCCACGGGCAGTTACTTTGTGGGAGTTTGAAGCGTTGACGGGTTGCTCAATTGAATTGAGGACCTGCTGTTCCTCATGAAAAAGCCAGCCCGCGCCGTCGAGAGCGGTAGCAGTCACGCGAACTTAACGTGGCAGTGGCTAGTTTAATGAACGATGCATCCCAATAAAAACCCATGACCTAATTTCATCTGCACATCTCGGGCAATATCTCAGGGTCTAACATTGTCTGTCACACGGCGTTGGGGGGAAACAGTCGGTGGTGTCGTCATGCCGTCTGATGTTTTCAAATGATGTTACCTCAGCCGTTAGGGGCTGCTAGGGCCTCACATGCCAGGGGTTGCCCTGAGACTGAGCTTAATTCGGCCGCTGGTTGAGGGGAAAGTCACACGGACCATCTTTCATCCGGCGCATTTGCACTGCAAGAAAGCAAGATTAACGGCTCAGGTCAGGTCGGTCCATGGCACAGGGCATTTTGATCACAACCTAAGGTTCGATCTGGTCACTTCCCATCCCCATTGCCAACTCCGATAGCACCTTTCGCCCCTTGCTATTTTGCCTGCAATCACTACGTCTGCCCTTTTCTAATTTTTCTTGGGGGAGGAACGACAATGTCAACGTAGGACACACATACGCTCTTCGTCGCTCCCTTTCAATTTTTTTGCCTCACACGTATCCGCAACCATGAACGGCCACTTCGCTGCTGTCGGCGACGAGCCGGATGCTCAAAACTACGAGCATGGTATCCAAGTCATTGACGACCAGAAGGACTTCAAGTATGGCCTCCACTCTCGCCACTGAGTTTACCAGTATGACGATAACTAATGGGCATTTTCTCAGTCTCGCGGTCGCCAAATACTTGCAAAAAGCTCACGTCGCCGAGGCGGGGTTTAACTACCACCTCATCTCCGTCTTCGGATCCCAGTCCACCGGCAAGTCGACGCTGCTGAACAACCTCTTTGGTACCGATTTCTCCGTCATGTCCGAAACAATGCGACAGCAAACCACCAAGGGTATTTGGATGTCCAAGAACAAGAAGGAGTCGACGGGCATGGCGGAGAACATCCTTGTCATGGACGTTGAGGGTACAGACGGCCGTGAGCGCGGCGAGGACCAGGATTTCGAGAGGAAGAGCGCCCTGTTCGCCTTGGCTACGAGTGAGGTCCTCATCGTCAACCTCTGGGAGACACAGGTCGGTCTGTACAACGGCGCAAACATGGGTCTGCTGAAGACCGTGTTCGAGGTCAACCTCCAGCTCTTTCTCAAGGACAAGCAGTAAGTTGCGTGTGCACGTTGCAGGCAGACCGCCACTTGTTGACAACATGCCACCATAGGTCAAGCCTCAGATCCCTGCTCTTCTTTGTCATTCGAGACCACCTCGGCACCACACCCCTCGCGAACCTTCGCAACACCTTGATTCAGGACCTGACCAAGATCTGGTCATCCATTTCCAAGCCCCAGGGCCTCGAAAACTCCCGCATCGAGGACTACTTCGATTTCGCCTTCGCGGCCCTCCCTCACAAGATCCTCCAAGCCGATAAGTTCGCGACCGAGATTCAGAACCTGGGAAAGAGGTTCACTGCGGGGCATCGTTCGGGTGGATCCACAAGCCAGGAGTTCGAGGGCGGTGTGCTCTTGCCCGAATACCACCGCCGCATTCCCGCAGATGGATTTTCAGTCTACGCTGAGGGTATTTGGGACCAGATCGTCAACAACAAGGACCTCGATCTGCCCACGCAGCAGGAGTTGCTTGCTCAGTTCCGTTGCGATGAGATTTCCCGCGAGGTACTGATTGGTTTCGATCAAGCTGTTGTGCCGTTGGAGGAGAAGCAGGCCGAGTCTGCTAGAGCTGGGAACCCCACGGTTTTGTCGGATCTTGGTGTTACCGGACGCCAGTCCCGCGAGAAGTGCCTGAAGGCTTTCGAAATTCAAGCTAGCAGATACCACAAAGGCGTATACACACGCAAGCGCCAAGATCTTGAGGGAAAGATCGACGCCAGGCTTAAGTCGCTATACAACGCGCAACTGTCCGCCGCACACAAGTCTGGTATCGCATCGTTTAGTGACGCTGTTTCGAGTGCTGTCAAGGCTGGCCAGAAGTCGGGCGCCGCCTACGAGTTCGCCGAGATCGTTGCGGAGGAAAAGAAGAAGACGCTCCAGCTCTTCAAGAATGAAGCCGAAAGCCTCGTGATCCCAGGCGTTGCGTGGTCTAACTTCCAGTCGCAGAACGTGCTTTTCGAGAAGGAGCTCGACGATGTAAGCGGCAAGCTGCGCAAAGAGGAGATGCGCCGGTTGGCCACGAGAGTGGAGCGATGGGTCAAGTCTCGATTGGGTGATGCTATTGGGCTTGAATTCAACAAGTTGGGTTCAGGTAGGGCCGGATCTGGTGCGCCTGAGACGGGCGACAAGCCTGCGGAGACGGACCTTTGGGACCGTATCTGGAATGTCTTTGTTGATATCGTTAAGGATGCTCAAAGTCGATTCACCGACCGTGCCAAGAGCTTCGAGGCGACTCAGGAGGAGGTCGAAATTGGCCTCTGGCGCCTCAGACGCAAGAGCTGGGTGGCTCTGCGTGAGAAGATTGAAGAAGAGGTAATGGAGGGCAACATCTTATTGAAGTTGAGAGAGAACTTTGAAGATAAGTTCAGATACGACGAGGCTGGCGTGCCCAGGATATGGCGCCCTACTGATGATATCGAGGGCATTTACACAAAGGCGCGAGAGTCTACGCTCACTCTCATCCCTTTGCTGTCGAGGTTCAAGCTGTCGGAGAACCTCAGTCCTCCTGATTTGCCTTCTTGGGTAGGTGGACAACCACCTGGGGTTGAGGCTAGCGACGAGGAAGATCTTACCCCTATCGGCGGTGTTGATGAAGAGGACGGCAAGAGTCTAGAGGAGGAGATGACAGTGCTTAGCGAAAGCAAGCGCCAAGACCTCGTCATCCGCTTCAAAAAGACGGCAGATGGCGTTTACGTAGAGGCCAAGCGCAGCGCCATCGGTGGTGTTGCTCAAGTGCCTCTGTACTTTTACGCCCTGCTCGTTGCCCTGGGATGGAACGAGATCGTTGCTGGTAAGCACCATATGGAACTTTTCTTTTTTCAAGGATCATACTGACGCGAAGATAGTTCTGCGCAACCCGTTCCTCTTCATCTTCCTCATCCTACTGGCTGGAGGCACTTACGTCGCTTACACGCTGAACATGCTGGGCCCGATGTACCAAATGGCCAATGCGGCGGCCAACCAGGGAGTTGAGATTGGTAAGCAGAAGTTACGGGAGTTTATCGAGAACTCGGACACGGCGCGCCAGGCGCTGGCCATGCCCTCCCGGCAAGACAGCTCCATCAGCATGGACACATTGGACAGCCGAGGCAAGAAGAAGAGCCTGGAAGACGACATTGATGACATTTAGATCTTAAGTCGCGAAAGCTGAAATGAGGCGGTCCAGACGCCGGCGATCAAGCCAAGGAGGAGGATTAGGATTAAAGGATATAATGTCGACAAGTTACGTTACAGCTATGCTACCAAGTTCCCATGGTGATTGTACACTATGCGTCAACGCCCAACGCCCCTTGAAAAACCTTGGATTAAACGATTGTTTTAAAACGCCTCGAGCCCAGCTGGTCTTCCGAACCAAGTACCCAACTCATCGCCGTCCTCCCTATTTGACGACGTGAAAAAATCAGTCATGCGAGCTTCGCCGTCATCATCGACAGGCCAGTCCACCTTTAGGTTCCCCTTGGCCTCGAGCATGTCCTTGGCAGTGCCCCAGCTAAACCGACATTCTGGGCCCCAGCCAAAGACAGGATGCATGTTCCCCCTCATCCACGTCACACATCGCTGATCGGAAGGATAACCAGACCCCCAAGCCATGCACTCCTCCGCCTCGGCCGCCTCCGGCGCACGCGCGCGGTACAGGACCTCGAGGGCGGCGTCACGGGTGACCTTGGCGGCGACAGAGGCCGCAGAGACACAGGGGTACAGACTGTCAGCCTTCTTGGCGACGGTGATCTTGGTGGCGGGGAAGAAGCGCTGGAGCTTGGCCTGGTACGCGGCCGGTTGGCCGACGGTGTCTACGTAAATCTCGGTGACGTTGACACCCCTGGCAAAGACGCCCTTGATGAGGTCGACCGTGGCGTCCATGGCCTGGGCGTTGAGGTTGTAGGTCGCGCCGGGCCGGAGCATACCCGTCGATATGTCACGGGCGGAGAGGGAGCGAACGGCGAAGCCGCAGGACTCGGACAGGTCGGAGCCGGGCTTGCAGAGGGCTTCCATGAGCCTGGAGCGGACGGCCGGAGTGAGAACCTTGGAGTCGTCGAAGTGGTGGGTCTCGCGGAGGAGGGGGTCCGAGAGGGGGATCGGGAGGTAGAAGACGCCGTAGACCATGGGGCCTAGGACGGGGCCGCGGCCGGCTTCGTCTACACCGAGACAGACGGGTGTTCCTGTTGCTGGTGATTCTGAGGAGTCTGGGGTTGGTTCTGCCGGAGGCGGGAGGAGCGACGGTGGAATTGGCGAGAAGTATGAGTAGGAGTCGCCTGCGAGGAGGGCTTTCTCATCGATTGAGGGTGGGATAAAAACGTCTGAGACCGGGGTCTCGAGGGCGATGTCCTCGACTGTTTGGGAGTCTTCCATTGTGAGATCTGGATGCTTGGGGAGCACTCTGGACATGTCCCGCTTCAGGAGTACTGCTGCAAACTCAATTTCCCTGTCGTCTTATTCGAAACGACAGATATGACCAGAATGGAATAGAGAGTAGTGAATGAAAGCTGAAACTGAGGTGTTCACAGAGTGACTTTCAATTGAGAAGCTATTGAATTGATCTAACTGCGCTTTCCGTCCCTCAACGCGTCGACGCGTTAATGCCTGTGGAGCAGACCGCACACGTGCCCCCAGCTTTACGGCCACTGACAGGCCTGACAGCACTTCCCAACAGCAGGAGTCCTTCCTCCGCCCAAAAAGTTGCGCGACCAATACCTCAACCGTCACACCTTCTTGTGGGTAAACAAATACAGCACGCTGGCCCTGGAACCTTGCTCGATTTTGCTTGCTCCATCACTCAGGTCATCCGTCCTGAACTAATTTTTGCTTTCTTCCCTCCGAGGGAGTCGAGTTTGGTTGCTGTTATTATTCAGAGCTTCTGGACAACAACACAGTCGCGATGGCACCGCGAGCCTCCAACGTCCGGCGTCGCGAGACGTCTGCGGGCGACTTTCACGAGCTCGGTGTCAAGGGCCGGTATGTCGGGACACTCGCGCAACTTGCAATTGCGACGCAATGTGCAAGGAATATGACATTGACTTGCTTGCAGAAAAACAGGAGTGGAATTGCCCGACACTGGCATACGCGACGAGCATGGCATGCAGCCCCTCGACGGAGTCTTCTCCTCGCCCGAGAAGGAGAACGGGTCTGCCGATGAGACCACAGGCGAGAAGGATATGGAGCTTGACTCTGGTGAGCTTTTCTTAATGTGAGCGACGCAGCCGGTCGCGCGCACCTTCTGACGAGATGTATTATTAGATACCGGAGCGGGACCAGCGACGATTCTTAAGGCGCATCCTAGAATGATCCCGCGAGGAACCTCGCCGCGAAAGACGAACCTCGCCTCCCCTGCAGTGCGGCACCCTAGCTTCGGCGTATCGTCATCACCGACTCGAGGATCACCTCCCGCCCAGTCACATTCCCAGCCCGTCCGAGGAGCTGCCGTCTCTCGTCGGCTCGACTTCGGCGCATTGGAGAAGAATGGTCCTGGGCTGAACGGAAAGCGCCCGACCGGGTTCAACGGACGTGCACCTTCTCCTGAAGAAGAGGAGGAGGAGACGATAGAGAAAGGATCACCTCTCCAGGACGGCGGCGAGGAATCGATGCAGATGGTCGGTATGGACGGAGACGACCAGCCGGAGCAGGAGTCCGAGGTTGAAGTGCCGGACGAGGAGGAGGAGGAAGAGGAAGAGGCGCCGCCGCAGCCAGTCAAGCGCAAGGGGCGCCCACCCAAAGCGAAGGCGTCCGTCGTTGAAGAAACAGAAGAACAAGAGCCTGCGAACGCGGCCGAGTCGGAGGAGTCAGTTGCGCCCAAGAAAAAAGGTCGCCCAGCCAAGGGCAAGGGGAAGGTCACGGCTGACGAGGCTGAGCCGGAATCCGAACCGGAAGTGAGCCCCCCAAAGCGCCGGCGCTCGCGCAATTCCGATGGCAACGAGGACGAGCAGGAGGGCGTGGAGGATCGTGCTTCCAAGCGGCCACGTACAGAGACGGCGGCCGTACCGAAACCTGGCAAGCGTGGACGACCCAAAGCTGCGCCCAAAGGGGAGGAAGGCGAGTCTTCGAGCAAGCAAGCTGCCAAACCTGACCCGAAACCCAAGCCCGCCGCCAAGGGCAAGCCTGGCCGCAAGCCCCAAGCCGCTGCTGTGGGCGACGATTCTATTCTGGGCGTGGTGCAGAAAGGGCCGCCTATGCCCAAGGCTCGAGGTCTGGTCTCGCGAAAGCAACAACAGGACCCTCACGCGATAACGAAAACAAGATCTGGCCGACAATCCTACCGTCCATTAGCATTTTGGAAGAACGAGCATGTTGCATATGACGAGGAAGAGACTTTTGAGGCCGGTAAAGAGAGGTTCTTACTACCGAGTATCAAGGAGGTTGTCCGCGTCGAAGAAGAGGAGAGGGAGGCGCGCAAGAAGAAGGCGAGAGGCCGCAAGCCTGCCGGCAAGGGGAAACGGAAGCGGGTCGAATCCGAAGACGAGGAAGAGCCGGAACCCTGGGAACTGGAAGGCGGCAATATCGACGGCGAGGTCGTCGTCTGGCAGTCCGAGCATGAGTTCAACCCCCCCGCTCTGAATGAGCCGGTAGAGATAGAAGAAGACCGCATCGCAGTGGCCGCCGCGGCCATTCAGACACGCGATATCCGCGACGCCACGTTTCGTTTCGCGAAGACGCTCAGCTTGCCGTTCTTCGGCTCCGGTGTCGTCGACCTCCCGCCTGGTGCGGAGAAGCGGCCCAAGAACTCGCGCAAGATGCAGATGGTGTTCTTCGTGTTCCAGGGCAAGGTTTTGGTCACAGTTCATGAGTCGCAATTCAGGATCACTGCCGGCGGAATGTGGTTTGTGCCAAGAGGTGAGAAGATAATCTTGCTTATTGCCAGCAACCTTGAAGCTAACGGATGGATAAAGGCAATTACTACAGTATTCACAACGACTACGACCAACCAGCGCGCATCTTCTTTGCTCAAGGCTGCGAAGTCAATACTGGCGCGGCCGGGACGCCTGCACCCTCTCAAGACACGACGATCATGGGTGGCTAAGGGGATGAGTTGGCAGGTTGTGGAAAGTTCGCGTGCCGGTTCATTGCTGTGTGCGCTGATGACGTGAGCTGTTTATACCCTTCAATGACTCAGTTGTAGTTCGTATGACGGAGGTGGTTCTTGCAGTTTGATAAGTCCCGTGTGATACGAGATGTGGCTGTTGGGCTGGGTGGCAGTTTGTGATGCGAGCGTTCGACTATTTTATGCTAGGCCTATAGCGGTTCTTGAGACGTAATGAAAAAAGCCTTTTTGGACTGCCATGTTATGGTATCTCGATGTTTCGTGGAGATGTGTCTTCGAGTTGGTTCTCCAGTCTCGGGAGTTTATTGCTGGGTGACATTTATGAGGTTTCCGCTCTCCAGGGCGCTCGTCCTCTTAATACCGGCCACCTGGGCCAAAAAAAAAAAAAAAAAAAAAAAATCTTGCATCGCCTGGAACTATCTTCTTACGATCAGCCCTTCTGCTGTTGCTCAATATCGAGCGTGTCGTTCCAGGAAAAGAGCACGGGGTTGATTCAGAAGGACGAGTCCATCTTCCCATCGCATACATGCTGCGTCTAACTCATCTTTTTTCCCACGCACGGGTTTGGACACTTGCGTGGCAGGATTAAGCATCAGTCGACTCGATTTTCTATTTAGTCTGGCAAGTGACCAAGCAACTCACGCACCCAAAGTGATGGCCAAAACTCTTGAGATTGGATACAGAGTCGCAAAGAATTCCAGGTGAGATCCGGCTCAGAGTGAGCTTCCCGTGAAGTGGATTGTCACGATCGTCGATCGACACCCACCTGGTTGACAAACAGATTACCAGCTTGAGAAGAAACTATTTTATTGTGGACGAGAATACTCGCGACATCGCGCGTATATTGATTCAATTTCATTGATTCATACAAAAACGCAAGAACATTCCCTCAGGTGGTTGAGATGGCGATGAGCTAAGACACAGATAAGATAATTGATAAGATTGCAGATAAGATAAGGTAGCAAGGACTTCCAACTCCCGACTGCTGTCTCCACCCATTAATTCCCATGTACGTATTAGGTAAGTGCGTAAGGCTGCTGCGCACGTACTGAAGTAAGGTGCCCTTGGTACTTTCCAGATCATTGCCTGGCTGTCTCCAGGCGGGCAAACCCATGCACGGAAAGGCCCCCTCATTTAATTTTTTTTTTTTTTTTTTTAAAAAAAAAAAAAGGCGGCCCGGCAACATAGAGGCAATTTCTTCTTCGCATGCAGTCAGCCATTGAGTTCGTAGAAGAAATTTCCTAGGATCGTCGATACTTCTTATATATAGATCAATTATGCGACATGATATTTTATGGTTCTTCCGTGCTGCGGCCGCTTTCGCATTGCTAGAAATACCGCCGTTTGGTAGATGTAATTCTAACTTAGTGCATTAAATGAGAAGTAGTTGGTGAGATCTCATAGTCTGCTCATCTGCCGCAGCCGTGGCGGCTGTACGTTTGCCTTGTCGCTGCCTGCCTTGCCTGCCTCGCCTGCCTGCCCGGTCGGGCAAGTTGTCTCTGAGATTCTGCCACCGTCTTTTCCGCCACCTCTACGGCAGCTTTCAACGTGCTTGCCTCTGCTGACTTCGCGTTGCTTCCAACTGGACTTGGCAACATAGTGCATACGGAGTTTCGATGTTTCTTGAAGAGTCGTAGGACCACAGAATCAACCCCACTGACGGCGGATGATATCACTCCAAAAACTTTCCATCAGTTGCTAGCGGTGGGGGTTCGGCTGACGAGGGGCACCGAAAAAGTAGAGGGTACATATCAGCCAGGATGCACTCGGCCTGGGTGCGGGGTACCAGAAACTTGGAGGGGTTGCCCCTCTGGCGATTCCATAGAAAGACTTGCGGAGATGATGTCAACGCAAGGAGCTCAAACAGAGAGAGAGAAAGAATTGACACTCAGAGAATACCCCAAAATCCTTGGAAAATCGGGACTTCGCCTCCTGTAAGAGGCTGAATTGGTGGGCTATAGCTAGTGCGCTTTTTCGGGATCCCTGTAGAATATTTCAGCGGTTTCTGGAGACGCCCTGAATCGAGTGGAAGAGTCTCGCTGGGCTGCGAAGCTGGGTTCGACCCCACCATTGGAGAGCAGGTGGAAGAGCGAAGAACCCTTTCGAAGTTTTGCGGGGCCTTGCGTCGCTCCTGCCAACAACCTTTTAAAATCGACCTTCGACTTCAGTAACACTCACACTTCTCCTCTTCACTCTTCACGAAACTCCTCTACATCAACAAATACCCCATCACAACTACACGAAGCGTCCAGTGCTCTTTTTTCTAACGAGAACTTGATCGCTGTCACCTTCACCGGAATTTACCAAGAACGCGTCTTCTTGCAAACGACTATTTTGATACCCCCCACCTTAGCACACGACACACTACCACATTCACAATGGCATCAGGCAAGGCCATCGGTATCGATCTCGGTACAACTTATTCGTAAGGATTCCCCGACGCCTGACGCATGTTATGAACAAGATGCTAATCAAAACAGTTGCACCGGATTTTTCAGCAACGACAAGATCGAAATCATTGCCAACGACCAGGGTAACAGAACGACCCCTTCGTATGTTGCCTTCAATGATACCGAGCGTTTGATTGGCGACGCCGCCAAGAACCAGGTCGCCATGAACCCCCACAACACCGTCTTCGACGCGAAGCGTCTGATCGGTCGCAAGTTCAATGACCCTGAGGTTCAGGCCGACATGAAGCACTTCCCCTTCAAGGTCATCGACAAGAACTCCAAGCCCGTCATCGAGGTCGAGTTCAAAGGCGAGACCAAGACCTTCACCCCTGAGGAGATCTCCGCCATGGTCCTCACCAAGATGCGTGAGACCGCTGAGGCCTACCTCGGTGGTCAGGTCACCAACGCCGTCATCACCGTCCCCGCCTACTTCAATGACTCTCAGCGTCAGGCTACCAAGGACGCCGGTCTCATTGCAGGCCTGAACGTTCTGCGTATCATTAACGAGCCCACCGCCGCTGCCATCGCCTACGGCTTGGATAAGAAGTCTGAGGGAGAGCGCAACGTCCTCATCTTCGATCTCGGTGGTGGTACCTTCGATGTTTCCCTCTTGACCATTGAGGAGGGTATCTTCGAAGTCAAGTCTACTGCTGGTGACACCCACTTGGGTGGTGAGGACTTCGACAACCGCCTCGTCAACCACTTCGTCAATGAGTTCAAGCGCAAGCATAAGAAGGACCTCTCCTCCAACGCTCGCGCTCTCCGCCGTCTTCGCACTGCTTGCGAGCGTGCCAAGCGCACCCTGTCCTCTTCCGCTCAGACCTCCATCGAGATCGACTCCCTGTTCGAGGGTATCGATTTCTACACTTCCATCACTCGTGCCCGCTTCGAGGAGCTTTGCCAGGATCTCTTCCGCTCCACCATTCAGCCCGTCGACCGCGTCCTGTCCGACGCCAAGATCGACAAGTCCCAGGTCCACGAGATCGTCTTGGTCGGTGGCTCCACCCGTATCCCCCGCATCCAGAAGCTCATTTCCGACTACTTCAACGGCAAGGAGCCCAACAAGTCCATCAACCCCGATGAGGCTGTTGCCTACGGTGCTGCCGTTCAGGCTGCCATTCTGTCTGGTGACACCACCTCCAAGTCCACCAACGAAATCCTGCTTCTCGATGTTGCACCTCTCTCCCTCGGTATTGAGACTGCCGGTGGCATGATGACCAAGCTCATCCCCCGCAACACTACCATTCCCACCAAGAAGTCCGAGGTCTTCTCCACCTTCTCCGACAACCAGCCTGGTGTTCTCATCCAGGTCTATGAGGGTGAGCGTCAGCGCACCAAGGACAACAACTTGCTCGGCAAGTTCGAGCTCACTGGCATTCCCCCCGCTCCTCGCGGTGTTCCTCAGATCGAGGTTACCTTCGACGTTGATGCCAACGGTATCATGAACGTCTCCGCTGTTGAGAAGGGCACCGGCAAGTCCAACAAGATTGTCATCACTAACGACAAGGGCCGCCTGTCCAAGGAGGAGATCGAGCGTATGCTTGCTGAGGCCGAGAAGTACAAGGATGAGGATGAGGCCGAGGGTCAGCGGGTCGCTGCCAAGAACGGTCTTGAGTCTTACGCCTACTCTCTCCGCAACACCCTCAGCGACTCCAAGGTCGATGAGAAGCTCGAGGCTGATGACAAGGAGAAGCTCAAGGCTGAGATTGACAAGGTCGTCACCTGGCTCGACGAGAACCAGCAGGCTACCCGCGAGGAGTACGAGGACCGTCAGAAGGAGTTGGAGGGTATTGCCAACCCCATCATGATGAAGTTCTACGGCTCTGCCGGTGGCCCCCCTGGCGCCGGCGGCGCTCCTGGCGGCTTCCCCGGTGCTCCCGGTGGTGGTGCCGCCCCTGGCAACCACGACGACGGCCCCACCGTTGAGGAGGTTGACTAAATTGATACCCCTGATGAGATCTTTCCTTAGAGTCCGAGTCATGGGTGATGCAATTAGGAGGTTGTCACCGGGTTTTCACGACTAGACTTTTGCTTTCTTTGCATTTATGAAATCACGATGGGAAAAGCACGGTTACGCATGGGATCAAATGTATTCTAGTTGGCTGTCCAGGTTTAGGAAGCCTAATACAAGAACGTTAAATAACTTGATTTGCCTTTTTACCCCGTGTGACGTTTTTCTCTGGTAGATAATGACACTGAATCGGGCACTTAGACGCCGGTGGTCGTACATGGGGCATGGTTCCCAAGTGAATTTACATTGAAGTGTACCCAGACAGGACTGCCTTGCGGAAAGTTCGGCTTGCGGTGTAGTGAATATGAATAATGAATTAAAGAGACGCTATGGTGTCCTATATGCTGCAATTTACGCCGATGCTCCCTCTATGCCCAAGCCCGTTCTAATCTGTCGTCGTCTATCCATCTCCATCCTCTGCCACTCCTCATCGTCGAGTGTCGGCTCTTCAAAAGTTTCCGTGAAGGCCGTGCCCGGAGGAACCTTGACCTTCCTCGCCTGCCATACGTCCTCGCTATTCGGTTTTCCGTCGCCGTACTTGTCGTGCTCCTTCTGCCTGTAGTGCGCCTTGATGGCCTCCTCCTTCATCTTGCCAGTGTATCCCTTGATCCTCATGCAGAACCAAAAGTCCTCCCAGTGCTCGCTGCACGACCGCATCGTGCCGTACCGGTAGATGTGGTTCCACTGGCCGCCGACGGACTGGCAGTGGAAGGCCATGTCGAATGCCTGGCGGCACGACATCTCGGTCGGGAGGAGGGACTCGGAGACATCATTGGGGTCGGCGGGCGGTGGAATTGTGCTGCGGTTGTTGTTGGTCTGGGAAGGGGAGTTCGGGGAGGATTTGAGAGAGAACCATGACGAGGAGGACGATGATGTGGGTTTGGATGATGTCGAGGGTTTTTGCGCTGGTTCTGGGGCCGCGGGCTCGTCCTGTTTGCCTTCTGACTGGAACATGGCGATGAACTTCTGGATCTCGGGGTCCATGTCGGAATCGGTCGGCTGCATTGTACTCGACGAGGATGGAGGGGTCGACGCGGGAGCTTGGGAAGCTCGGCCCGGAGCGGGAGTCTGGGGGGGAGACGACGAAGCCCAAAGCCAGCCCATTTTGACGGATTATTAAGTAGAAAAAGGCTGAGCGAAGAGAAGTGAACAATAACTTCAGTGTGTTTCTCTCGACCAGTTCATATGGTGGTTGAGAATGAGGGGGAACCGGCTGTCACTACCCTTCGATGACCTCCCAGACGGCCGCGTCGAGCCAATTGAGTGCTTGCATTAATTTTGCCGCGACTGCGAGTGCTCTGGTGGGGCATAGTCGGTGCGGATGATGGTGTATCCGGCCGGCTTCCGGGAATAAGGTTGTGGGGTTGGTGACAAGGTGCCCGGCCCTTGCATCTTTGCCCTGTGAGGTGGGACCTTTGGGCAATGATATCATTTTTATTACGCTACCTAACCTGACCAGCTCAAGAAAGCTGACGAGAGTAACTTGTTTGTTCAGCTCTGGCATCGTCTCTTTTGTCGTCTTTCCTGCCGTCTCCCTCCCTCGTCGATTTCCACGATGCTTGCCATGTGAACACGTTGAAGAAGACGACGACGACAACGACGGAACATGTTCTCCAGCAGAGCAATATTCCGCCCTGGCATTTCGGCCCGGTCGACTCAAAGGACATGGGTCTCTGTTCAGCCGATTGCTCGGCAAGTCGCATGCGCACGCGGGAAGACGACGACTTCGACTGGCGATGAACAGTCTGGGCACATCACTACTTCCCAGAGCGAGTCGATTTTGTTCTTCGATAGTGAGTAGTGGAATAGCATCCTGTTTTTTCTGATTTTGAGGAGTGCCCCGCGGCGGAGCACGACAACGCAGTAGATAGTGGGCCGGCTTGGACAGTAATGGATGCTGGATACAGCGTGGACAGCAACTTGAAGACAAGGCAGAAACGATGCTGACTCTCTTCACGTCACTCAGACCTCTTTCCCCTGAAGCTCACCTGGCTGCTTCGATCGAGGGCATGGCAGTCAGACACCGACTTTGGCGATCTACTCCAACGATTCGAGAGTTCTAGCTTGGGGGTTACAGACCCAATCAAACTCGTCAAGCATGCCATTCCACAAGACTTGCCGATCAAAGTGACGGAGCTCCTGCCGCGGTTCAAAGACGGAGGAGTCTATGTCAAGTTCAGTCACGCTCCCGAGGTTGATGCTAAGGAGATTGAAAGTGAGTGAGGCGCGGTTCTTTTGAACGGCTTTCCTGGCATCTGTCCTCTGGGAAGTTTTTGTCGTAGTTTTCAAATTATGATTTTTCATTGGAACATTCGAATCATACGTTACATTAGGTGACGCCCGGCGCTAATGCTTTCTTCAGAATCGCTCGCACGAACATTGGAAAAGAACCCCGTACGTCCCTGGTTTAATCCCTTCCGCGGCATCAAAGCCGGGCTTGTAAAAGGCGTTCCTTGGCTTGAAGACTTGTATCGATTTCCAAAAAATAGAGTCAAGGTTGAGTTCACCGGCAAGGATGCTGGTGGTGAATCAGTTGAGCTCTCGCAGGAGGACTTGTACAGTCTCTTCCGCAAATATGGCAAAATCGCGGACATCATCTCTCAACCTCCCGACTCCAAGGTTCTACCCAAATTCGCCTATATCGACTTCGCGCTTCTCCGGGATGCAATAATGGCGCGAAACTGCCTGCATGGTTTTGTTGTCGGAGAAGCCCTCGGCGGAGGCAAAAATGGCACCAGGCTTCGATTGTCGTATGAGCAACGAGTTAGGCCACACAACATCTGGAACTGGCTTAGCAGCCATCCCAGGATCGTGATTCCCGTAGTTGCCGCCCTTCTTGCCGCTCTCACCGCCGTACTCTTCGACCCGATCCGCGAATTCTTCGTGAAGGCTCACATCCAGCATTCCTTCCGGCTCACCAACAACAAACTGTACAGATGGGTCAAGAACCAGACAACGGACATCTTCTCCTCCTTTGGTCGCAAAAAGACTGATAAAGCGGGCTTCAACGCCGTATGGCAACACCGCCGAGACCTTATCGAGCAGATCCAGACTTGGTTACTTGAGAGTTCTGACACATTCATTGTGGTTCAAGGTCCCCGAGGGTCTGGTAAGAAGGAACTTGTCCTTGACCAATCCCTGAAAGGCCGCAAGCACGTCTTGCTTATCGACTGCAAACCAATCATCGAAGCTAGAGGAGAGAGTGGCACCATCAAACGTCTCGCCAATGCGGTGGGATACAAGCCCGTCTTCGCATTCTTGAATGGCATGAGCAGCATGATTGACCTCGCTGTCCAAAGCACAACGGGCGTGAAAGCTGGCTTTTCCGAGACCCTCGAATCGCAAGTTGTCAAGATCCTGCACACAACTGCTGAAGCCTTGGAGGAGGTTTCACTGTCAGGACGTGATAAGGATGGCAAGGATTCCGACCTATCGGAGGATGCCTATTTGGAAGCCCACCCTGAGAAACGAGCTGTTGTTGTAATTGACAACTTCCTGCACAAGAACGAGTCAAGCATTGTTTACGACAAGGTCGCTGAATGGGCTGCTGCCATGGTTCAGAACAATGTCGCCCATGTCATCTTCTTGACAGACGACACGGCGTACTCGAAGTCTCTTTCCAGGGCAATGCCGGATCGTGTCTTCCGCCATGCGGCCTTGGGTGACCTGTCGCCCGACGTCGCCAAGAAGTTTGTCATCAGCCGCTTGGAAGAGGATGAGCTCGAAAAGGTTCGAGAACGCTCAAAAGAGGCGCAAAACGCGACAGAAAGCAAGGAAATTTCCAAGCCAGAACCTAAGCCTGACCTCTCTGAATTGGACGCGGCGATCGGCATTCTCGGTGGTCGTCTCACCGACCTCGAAAATCTTTCTCGGCGCCTGAAGGGCAGCCAAAGCCCCCAGAAGGCAGTCGAGGACATCATCAGCCAGAGCGCTACCGAAATCGTCAAGATGTATCTGCTGGGCGGCAAGGACACCATCGAATGCAAGAAGTGGTCTACTGAGCAAGCATGGTACCTGATCAAGTCCCTCGCGTCACACGATGCCCTCCGATATAACGAGGTGCTCCTCTCCGACACGTTCGCGTCTTCGACCACGCCCGGGGCTGCCAACGGCGAGTCCGCGCTCGAGGGTCTCACCAACGCAGACCTCATCACCGTCGAGACTCACAACGGCCGCCCGCAGACCATTCGCCCGGGCAAGCCGATGTACCAGGCTGCTTTCAGCATGCTGCTCGAGGACCGCGTTCTCAAGGCCAAGATGGATCTTGCCCTCCTGAAAGAGCTAGCCAAGGTCGAAGCAAAGACCATTGAGAAGGCGGAGGGCGAGTTGGCGCTGCTGGGAAGCCTTCCGAAGCAGCCTGCGCAGACGGGAGCTCGCGTGTCGTACCTGCTTGACAAGCTTGAGGCAAGTCAGGTGAAGATTACTCAATACGAAAAGGAGATCGCGGGGTTGAAGAAGGTGCTAAAGCACAACTTCTAAAGCCGTGTTTGTTGGGAACCAGGTGGACATTACGTAGATGATACCCCCTCTCAACATAAGATGTATTTTGCCGTCATCGTCTTTGCATGTATCTGGGACCTGCGTCACACACGCCACCTTGCATTACCTTTGTCTGCTCTGCTCAACACACTGCTTTGATAACGCGTTTCGGCTCATGCAGGAGTGACAGCGCCAGCCCATATCTGTCTGATCTATTCCGGCGGCTTTGTTTCGTCCGTGTAGCATGCAACCACTAGCCTCAAGAAGTTCCCATCTGGACTTTGGCAAACATTCCACGAGGAATGGAAGCGGAGTTTCACACGAGATTCAATTCGCGCGTCTATATGAATAAGACCTATTTTGGTGGCTCTCAGCCAACTCTATTAGTAGCAGGTCAACTCTAAAGAAGACTCAGCAGCACCGCTCGTCGCACGCCATGCACGTATCGATGCATCCTTCCCACGCGACAAACTCCAAAAATGCCCTATATGAGATACGATCTGAAAAACTTTTCTTCTTTGACCACCCAACCCCGTCTATTCGAGCAACCCTGCGGCGATGGTCTCTCCGCCACTCCGCAGAACGACTCTTTGACCTGCTTCCAACGGCACCTTGGAATCCAGCTTGACAACGACCCGGGCGACCTTGGCCGGCTGCACGATCTTCGGGTTCTTCTTGGTGGATGCTCCCGTCACCTTATCCAACACTGCGGGAATGGCTTCGATACGTCCAGCAGCGTGTAGACGGCCGCGGTGGACGTCAACTGGCTGCGGCATCAGGTGGTCGAAAGCCAACACCTTCATCGTCAGCGTATCACTGGTCTCGATGGGGGCCGCCTTGGTGCTGATAATGTCGCCGACGCGCACGTGGATGGGGTCGATACCGTACAAGCCGATGTTGACGTTCTGGCCAGCAACTGCCCAATCCTTGGGTTCACAGTCGACCTCGATGGATCGTATTGATGCTGCCTCCCCACTGGGCTGCACGATGAGCGACTCTCCGGTTTGCACTGTTCCGGACTCTATCCGGCCGGCGACTGTGAGCTGGCTCTGCTGTGTGCGGAAGATCTCCGAGATCGACATTCGGAAGGGCTTCTGGATCAGCCGCGTCATTGGTTCCGACTCCTCTAGTGCCTCAATCAGTGTCGGCCCCGTGTACCACGACAGACCCTCGTCGTCTGGTCTTGCCACTAAATTGTCGCCGTTGAGTCCTGAAATGGGTACAAATGTGACGTTCTTGAGTTGAAAGCCGTTGCCTTTCATGAACCCAGTGACCTGCTCTTGAATCTCATCAAAACGGTCGTTTGACCAACCGACCATGTCGAGCTTGTTGACGGCGACAATGACTCGCTGGACACCCAAACTGCGAAGAAGCAGTGCGTGCTCTCTTGTTTGTCCCTTCAGGCCCTTTTCAAAAGCACCAGTGTTGGCATCAATAACGAGGATTGCGAAGTCTGCTTGGCTTGCTCCGGCAATCATGTTGGGAACGAAGTCCCTGTGACCCGGGGCGTCCAGGATTGTGAACCGCGTCTTGTCCGTCTCGAATTGATTCGTGGCGATATCGATGGTGAGACCCCTCTCGCGCTCTTCTTCTCTCTGGTCCATCACCCACGCAAGCGCGAATGATGATTTGCCGATTTTTTCTCCCTGTCGTCGATACCTGTCGATCAGGTGCTGCTCTACAAACTTGAGCTCGAGCAGCAGCCTACCCATCAAGGTGCTCTTTCCTGCATCAACGTGTCCTGTTATGGGTTAGCTATATTCAAAGACCGAGGGAGAGGTCATTTGACGTACCTACTACTACGAAACTTGCGCTTCGCTTGTCTTCGCTCTTCTCGAACTCCTTCAGCACATCGAGTTTCTTATTCTTCGGTGCTGCTGAGTCGTCGAGCTGCAGGCCCTTCATCTCACCAGATGGAGCTTCGCCAGCTTTCGGTTTCGTCGCCACCTTCTTCGTTGCGCTCTTGGCGGCAGCGGCATCGAATTTATTGCCCGCTGGAAGGAATTAGAGTTAGCGTCTTACTGGGATTTCGCAAATCGCGAACCTTTCGCCTGAGCAGCGAGCACAACATCATCGGGGCTTGGCTGGGAGAAAGCACTGGGCACAAAGGTTGAAGAGGCCGTGTAAGGCATGGCGTATGTTTGGGAACCCAACGCAGAATCTTGACCAGGTCCAAACAGCGTCGCAGCGAAAGCAGATGGTCGCGTGGACGGTACGACAAAGCATTCATCCTCAGCCTGCTCAATTTCCTGACTGGACATCCCCTGCGCCACATCAACGTCCATGCCGGAAGGGTCGTCCGAGGGTGGCGAGTGTTGCAGTGGCTGAGGGGACGCCGTAGGCTGCGATGTTGAATTTGCAGACAACTTTTGTCGTTTGGCCAGAAGCCCAGGTCCAGGTCTTTCGTTATCCTTTGACGGTTCATTGATTGCCAGAGAGGACATGCGCTTCTCGGCTCGGTCGACCTTGTCATCGGTGCCTTTGACATCTGTCTTTTTCTTGCGTGCAGCAGCCAGAGCTTGAAGTTTTGATACCTTTGGACCCTCGCCACCACCAAGAAGTCCACCGGGCAGAGGTTGAGGAGGAATGAAGACAGTCTGCCGTTCCTTGGGAACATTCATCCAAGGCATGTCGTGGAAGTAATAAGCCGCAGACAGGGACGCAATCCTGGGAACCGGGTACCCTGTGCTCGAACTGACGCCATCGTCGTCCGCAGCCTCGCAGCCCAACCCCCAGAAGCCCAAGCCATCTGCCAAACGCTCAACGTCTGCTACTGCCGCTGCCTGACAGAAAACACTTGAATATGAAAATAATGAAAGTGACTTACCATTCTTGGCCTTCTTCGTCTCCTGCTTCGGTGCTGGTGGCGGATCAATGAACTTCTTTTTCAGGTAGGATACTGATTTTTCGACGTCGTAGTAGTAGTGCCAAAGCGCGTCTTGGATTTGCTGTGTCGTGATTTTGTCGACGTCAGAGCCTAGGGCGCTTCGCACAAACTGAGTGCCTTCTGCCATGGCTTGGCGGTCCTCGGCGCTAAGTTGCTCGCCTTCCTCTTCGTAATCTTCGGCCTCATACTCGTCGAGGACCTCCTCGTAATCGAGGTTGCGAACTGCTTGGTGGCGCGACATCTTGGAGTTGAAGTGAAAGTGATGCAATGACTTCTCTGCTGTTGTGTTGTCGCTGTGGTATCGAGGGGTGCAGAGAAGACGGGAAAAGAGTCGCGAAATATAGATATTCGAGAACCACCGGAGAGAGAAATCGTTATTGCATGCCGGGTTTGCCACGAACTTTTTTTTTCGGTAGTTACGGTTCGAGTCACTCAGCTATCTCCGTGAGGTCAGAAAGTAAAATGACGGCACTTGTGCTGGTCATGAAGGTGGGATGAGTGGGGCGTTCCTTGGGTCATGGAGGGGCAATGGAGGGGTACCTCAGCAGCTGTTGCCTTCCCGTCAGGCCTGCTCAGGCGGTGAGCCACCGGATTATCCCACCGCCGGTGACCGAAGCTTCTGGTCCCCCTGAGGTGGAATGGCAGGCACCACCAGTTGTTCAGAAATTTTGGTCCACCAGCGACCCGGTGCTTGGAGCTCAACCCCCCTCAACGCACGATACCTCGATTTCCCCGGCGCCGCTTCCAGTTGAATCGCACTACCACCCCCAATCTCTATTGACGTGCGACAAGCTTCATCATGGCGTTGAGTATGATTTCCAAGCCCTCTGCACTATCGACAGCTGCTGACAAAAATGTTTAGACCTGGATATGGCCAATGGTAAGCGATATACCGACCAGGAGCTCCGATTTTAATATTGACGGATTTCTGTCCAGCGGTCGTGACGAAGGACGAGCAAGGCCGTCCCTTCATCGTCGTCAAAGAGTATGTTGTGCAAGTTACTCGGAAAAAGGAGGCCTAGCTGATGCCCCGCAGTCAGGGAAAGAAGAAGAGACAATATGGCAACGAAGCCGTCAAGAACCACATTCTCGCCGCTCGTACGGTCGCGAACATCGTCAAGACCTCACTGGGCCCCCGCGGTCTCGACAAGATCCTCATCTCCCCCGACGGAGATATCACAGTGACGAACGACGGTGCCACGATTCTGCAACAGATGGAGATCTCCAACCACGTCGCCAAGCTGCTGGTAGAGCTGTCGAAGTCCCAGGATGACGAGATTGGTGATGGTACAACCGGTGTTGTTGTCCTTGCTGGTGCTCTCCTCGAGCAGGCGGCAGAGCTTATCGACAAGGGAATTCACCCCATTCGTATCGCCGACGGATACGACCAGGCTTGCGACATCGCCGTGTCGGAGCTGGACAAAATTTCAGACACCATCGAATTCACAAAGGAGGAGACATCAAACCTCTTGAAGGTGGCACGGACAAGTTTGGGTAGCAAGATCGTCTCCAAGGCGCACGACCAGTTCTCCAAGATTGCGGTCGACGCTGTCCTCTCCGTTGCAGACCTCGAGCGGAAAGACGTCGACTTCGAGCTTATCAAGGTCGACGGCAAGGTAGGAGGAGCTTTGGAAGATACCATGCTCGTCAAGGGTGTCATTATCGACAAGGATTTTTCTCACCCCCAGATGCCTTCAGAGGTGAAGGATGCCAAAATTGCCATTCTTACCTGCGCTTTCGAGCCCCCTAAGCCCAAGACCAAGCATAAGCTCGACATCACCAGCGTTGAGGAGTTCAAGAAGCTGCAAAACTACGAGCGGGAGAAGTTTATTGAAATGATTCAGCAAATTAAGGACGCCGGCGCCAACCTGGCCCTCTGCCAATGGGGTTTCGACGACGAGGCAAACCACCTTTTGCTCCAGAACGGCCTCCCCGCCGTGCGGTGGGTAGGTGGTCCCGAGATCGAGCTTGTGGCTATCGCAACAAATGGCCGCATCGTACCCCGTTTCGAGGATCTTACGCCCGAGAAGCTTGGCACAGCTGGCCGCGTCAGAGAAATGTCCTTCGGCACGACGAGAGAGAAGATGTTGGTTATCGAGGAGTGTGCAAACACTCGTGCGGTGACCGTCTTTGTCCGTGGCAGCAACAAGATGGTAAGCATACCAAAACGTTGAGTTGCAGCATTAACTAACGCGCCTCAGATCATCGACGAGGCGAAGCGCTCTCTCCACGACGCCTTGTGCGTCGTTCGCAACCTGGTTAGAGACAATCGCGTTGTTTACGGTGGTGGTGCTGCCGAGATTGCCTGCTCTTTGGCTGTCGAAGATGCCGCCGTCAAGACCCCCGGCTTGGAGCAATACGCCATGCGCGCTTTCGCTGAGGCACTGGACTCTGTTCCCATGGCTCTGGCTGAGAACAGCGGTCTGAATCCCATTGCTACGTTGGCCGAGGTGAAGAGTCAGCAGGTCAAGGCCGGTCCCTCTGGCCGTGGCAAGCTTGGTGTCGACTGTATGAACCGCGGCAACAACGACATGAAGGATGCGTTCGTTATCGACCCCCTTATCAGCAAGAGACAGCAGCTCATGCTGGCAACGCAATTATGCCGCATGGTGCTGAAGGTGAACAACGTCATCATTGCCGGATCTGGCGAGGAGGACTTTTAAGGAACAAAAGTAAAAACATTATGATGAATGGAAAAAGGTTCTAGACGGGTCTATGGTGTTTGAGATTATACCAAGCTTTGTACTATGCAAATAGAGAGACCCTGAAGTCGAGACCAATGCCAGTCCTCGATTCCCCAAAACCAGATTCTATACTTGCTCTATTGATGCTTCTAACGTATCAATTCTAAAGTGTTCATTGCATCCAGCCCCGCTCCTTTGAGTATTTGAGGTACGGTTCCATGTCCCGGTAAAAGACGCGCTGCAGCTCAGCCTGCTGGTCAGGGGTAGGGCGAGCATTCTCACCCTGACGGCGCTCCCAGCTCTCCTGGGTCTCAGTGAGGAGAGCCTTCTCGTCCTTGCCAGTGCTGTCGGCGAAGTTGTACGAACGGTACTCGGTGTTTTCCCAACCAGTCGCTGCACGTATGTTAGTCCCCAGTGCTCACATTACATTCGTGAATATTCGAAACTCACCCTTGCCGGCGGCAATGCCATGGAAGTCGTCGGTCAGAAAGTGCAAAAATCCTCCGTGGGTTACAACCACGACCTGCGCATCACCCTCGACATACCCCACAATATCCCTTAAAGCCCTTCTCGCCGCAGCCGCTCTCTTCTCCAGCTTCTCCAGCGTCGGCTCCCACTTGCTCTCCGGGCTCTTCTTCTCCGTCCAGTCCTCAGGGACTCTGCTGAAGTCAACCTTGCCCTCGAACTCCCCTTCGATCTCTGAGACAGCAGAGCCCGTGTCACACGGCGCGTCAGAAACCTCCTGGACCTCGGGCAGCGCAATCACCTTGCGGCCATCGTCGGATCCGAAGCCCAGCAGGCAAGTGTGCAGGGTGCGGCGGAGTGGACTCGCGACGAGGTGGGTGAGCTTGGAGTGGTGGGGGAATGCGGCGCGGAGTGCTGCGCATTGTTGCTTACCCAGGTCCGTGAGGAGAGGGTCGCGAATGGCTTCGTTCTCGACGCAGAGGTTGTGGAAGCCCTGCGCGTGGCGGACGAGGTGGACCTGAACGACCATTTTTGATGTATGAGTGACGATGAAAGTGATGATGCTCGAACTATGAGGTTCAGAAAATGTGACGAATGAGATTTTGTCTATGAAGATTTGGTTTCGACGTGAGACAGTAATGAGAGTGAGACAGGCGGGGTAAGTCCCGATGATGCAGCAGCCGTCAAGTTCTAACAAGACGAAACGAAGAAAAAAAAAAGGTGGAAAGATGCGTATGTGGTCTATTTGTTGTCAACTCGAGAAAAAGATGCTCCGGTGTTCGGTGTGGAGGGATAAGCCGTGATTCCACGATCCAATTATAAAAGCACGCGGTCTCGAGACAACTACGTAATGGGCTCCTGCGCTGACAGCAACTTGCGTCTCGGAAAAGTTCTCTGGTTGGAGCAAAGGAGTGCCCCAAAGTGGATAATTTTCCCACCGAGACGGACGCGGGAGCGATGAGGGGGACGCCTCCTTGAAAATGACTCAGAAAAAAATGGCGGGCGGCTAGGACAGGAAACTGGCAGCGCCGCAACTTTTACGACGCCAGGAGGGCTGGCTCCGCAGCGGCGCCGATGACCGGGGCAAATATGGGTCCCGTCCGTCCGGCGTGGTTGGGCCGGAGGGAGAGCGGTGTTGCCAAGTTGGGGAAGTTGACTTGTTGCCGGACCAATCGCAGGCAACGCTGAATGACTTCTGTACGCCTCTAGCCGTAACGGCTGATGGCCAGCCGAAGGAGTTGGATCGGCTTTTGTGCCGTAATGGTCACTTGAACTTCCGAAGTGGCATAAATGTCGAAAAGGTCATATTGAGGGTGCTTTGCAAGAAGACCCCTGTTCACCAACGTGTGTAAGTCATTGGAAGTTCCATTGGCTAGGCATGACCGGGCATGATGATTCTGAGTACGTCGTCTCAAGAGGTACCATCCATCGGCATGCAGCGGTATAGACACTGAATGACGCTTCAGACGAACGCTACGCGAGGGCTTTTCTCCAGAGGCTTCACCAGTGCCCTTCATCTTGCCGAAGGAAACGGCGTTCGTATCTGTACCCGCTCTGTAGTCATCGTTCCAGGTCTCTTAAGTGCCGAGGTGGTCGGTCAGCATTGCCGCGCAACTTGAACTCAGATAACCCATGCCAGAAATATGAGTGATGATGACGCAACGGCTCTGCAGGGAAACCTCTATGCTTTTGAAAGCTCTGATGCCTACGGTAAATGAACGTAATATCATATTCTGCTTCTAGTCGACGTCGAATCTCCCATCCATGGGCCATGGGTCTTTGGAATGTTTAGTCCTGAATTGGAAACAGTCAGTGTTCGTTTCCGGAATTATTTTTTACCACTCAGACTCACTTCAAGTCCGTGCCTGGTGTCAACTTCGCGCTCGCATACCGCAAGAGCCTGCTGTACCACGTAGCTCCTAGTCCCACTGAGCCGATCCATGCCGCCATCGCGGCCATCTTCTCGGACCTGGGCACCCTGAGCCGAGCATACTCTTCCAGAGCTAACTTGAAGGCGTTCTCTCGGGCTTCTGTGTCTTTTCCTGATACAGATGATGTCCCACAATGCTTCAAGAGCATGCTTGCCAGCACAGTCGCGTCTTCAATGGCAAATCCGGTTCCTTGACCACTGGTGGGAAGCATCAACCTTGCGGCATCGCCAATGAGAACGACGTTACTATCATTTGTCCACTGAATCTCTTCTTCCTTCCACACCCGCTGGCGCAGAGATGTATGGATGATCCGGTCTGAGGTGTTGAGCATCGTTTCGAAATCGCCAGTAAACGGGTGCTTGAGGCGGAGGTGCGAACGGAGGATACGGGCTGTGGTGGCCTTGGGGTATTGGCCCGGAACTATCGCGGCTTGCCATGATTCCTCGCCCTCTTCATCTGCAGATGCTGAAAATCCTGATTTGGCAGAGAATGTCGGCCCGTCAGAAGCGGTTGACGCATCTAGTGGTGTTGCTTCAGGGAGGATCAAGTCCCATCTGAACATACCTTCTGGACATGGGCCGGTGGCGAGAAACCCCTCGGGAAGAAAGGCACAGTGGGACTCGTTGAAAAGGCGCTGAGGAGCGTGGTTTGAGGGCAATTTTTCGCCGGATGAAATGCCATAGATTCCCGTCGTGCCCATGAAGTCCGGTAGCCATCTCACTTCCGCCGTCTCCGGGCTCCTCAAATTCAGAACGTGGCGGCGGACGGGAGAGTATCCACCATCAGCGCCGACGAGAATATCAACGTCGATGTGTGTCCCATCCGCGAAGTTTACGCGAGTCTGCTTACTCTTATTGTCGGTAGAAGAAACCGCCTCGAACTTGACAGCCTTCTTATTCCATTTAACGCCTCCCCCAAGGTCACGCACGCGGTCGATGAGAAGGGCTTGTAAGCCTGCTCGCTCAAAGTACATTGTGCCCAGCTGGAATTCATGGGACCAAAAGCCGTTTCTGAGCGTTTTGATATGCGACAGCTTGGGTTCGTCGAGGGAGGAGCTGGACCATAGAGCCAAGTCGTGGCATTCGTGGCCGTGTCTCTTGATGGCGTCGGCTAGTCCCAGGGAAAACAGAGGATGTAGTCCGTTCGGAAACAGAGCTACTGAGGCTCCGGCGCGTTGGCGGTGGGAGATGTGCGAAGGATGGCTTACCGATTCTGTTTCCGTTCCCGGCCCCAGATGGGCTGTTTTAATCGGGATGCGGGACGGTAGTGAACCTTGATCGAACAGTATTGGGCGAAAAAGAGTTCGAAGGACGGGATGTGTGAGAAGGTGGAGCGCGAGGGTCGGACCGGCGATGGCGGCGCCGATGATGCCGACTGTTTTCGGAGCCGGAGCTGTCATGACTTTCTTTGTTTTTCAAACCGAAGCTATCGAAACAGTCCTGAAAGGAATGAGATCAGTACGGCTATTGACACGTCGTTTCTAGAGATGAATGTCGGTCTTTGTATGCTTTTCTCGGCAGGGTTCTTCAAGGATCAAGAAGCCTCATGACCTACGTCCCCGCTTCATTTCAAAGCGTACACTTTTTCATTGCGCCTTGTGGTAGGACCTAGCATTCCTGTCAGGCATGGAAGCCTTCATCCGTCATTCGGGGTTGGTTCTAGCATTCCATTCCGCGTGAAGCCACTCGAAACTACCCAATTAGCAATGGCGAAAGGGCTGCATCCTGATTCCTTCGTAAATAAGGATGACGCTCGGGTCGTAAAAGTGACATAGTGACAACGTAAGCCGGGAACACAACATAATCCTCTCTTATAAGCAAATAGGACCACACATCAGAGACCAGAAAGGACCGACTAGTCTTCTATCTAGACAGCTTGAACAAATGAGACACTTTACCATATTCATCTTATCGCTCTCCACCACGATGCAGTGGGCGCACCCGTCCTGACGCCCCGCTACTTTGGTGCCCAAGTCGACTTCCCCGGGCACTAATTAATCCGATATGGTGTAGTGGCCAACATGATGCCCTCTCATATGTGAGAGGTTAGGCATAGCCCCGAGTTCGATTCTCGGTTTCGGAACATTTTTGTGACGCATGCTCACAAATCAGTTTCTGTCTTCGCGCTGCAATGTTTTGTAAACTTGGCTGCTACTCAGTCACAGTCACGGATCGCATCATCGCCGACCCTCGGAACATGCCTTTTTGCATTATGAGCAGGAAACTGAAGCCAAAAATGTTTTGAGCTAGGAATAAGGCCAAGTCCTTAACCAGACGGCATACTTGATACCTCTCATCCCTCAAGTCACCTGCTGTTATCTCGCAACACTCTGCACTTGTTTCATTAGTGACCGCCTATGAACACTTCCCCGGGAAACTAATAGTATTTGTCAAAGAATGAAAAAAATCCCGAGCAGCTGCTCAAACCGGGATCCAGAGAGCCTTAGTCTGCCCGCGTGGACCAGTCCGTTGACAAGGCGGCGACAACAGGCGGCCGGCACATGCATGGCACAATTTCTTGGGCTCGTCTTTGATCTCCGTCCCGAACTTATGGGCTAGTTACCGGAGCGCTACTGCAACATTCCAACATTACATTCGGCTTCTCCTGGGCCATCGAATCTAGTGAGAATCCAATTGCTGCCATTGTCCGAGGCTTGGGCCTGAAGCTGCGCATAATGGCATGCGTCAACCTGACAGAAGTTAGTCAAATATCAAACTGCACGTGTGGCAGACATCCTCTCTGATCGAGCATGGAACGGGACAATAGCCAGTCTCTACCCGCACGTGCTCAGAGAACTCCGAAAACCTCCCTCGGCATCGAATGGCACATTTGGCGAGCTTAAGTCAACACCGTCGTTTAGCAAGCCAGAACCATGATGTCCGGTCTTTTCCGTCTTCAATCAATAGCCCTGGCCTTGATTCTTTTGAGGGCCTCGTGAACACGTGATGCGAGACCTCTTCAGATCCGATATAGGACTGATCCAACTGCGTATCATGGCTCGGGCAGAGAGGGATGGTCTTCATGTGGTTGAAACATAGAGCCTGTGACGAGGGGCGGCTACTCGTTACTTTGTTCGCCGCAATTTTCTGGCATCTTTGTTCTCGGCCATCCAAAGCATAGCTATGACATGGTGAAGGTAACGCTCCTTCGCCTCTGGAATAATGCCGCTTAGGGGGGGTGTTCGTGGTGATGAACCCGAAGACACTTCTTCAGTCTTGCTCACAATTGATCTAGAGATCGCCATGACTAGAAAAATCTCAAACGACTGCTGGTCTAACACGTAAGTTGAGGGTATGGCGCGTCCTGATCGAAGCACTTGAAACTCAAGCGCACCAGCTTGTGCCAACCGAGATATCGGGGCTATCGAATAGCATACGACTAAATCTGACTATAGTCAATTCAACAGCGCACAACTCGACGGCATTGTCTGAAGGCCCATTCGAGTGTTTAGTCATTCAAAAGCAACTTGAATCCAGGCCTAAAACAAGGCGGATGTACTGCCGACTCGAGCAGCGACTTGCATGGTGAAGGTAGATGAATAGCTGCATAATCATGAACGTGATCAAGTAAAATGTCATCCTCATGTCAACTAAGTAAATTGGAGGCATGACCCACAGTGGTTCTCGTCGCCTGCCCCGTCGACTATTGGAGTCTTTTTCACACGGCTACCGAGTATTTACGTGGCATGATCCTGGAGATCTACATCTGCGAGTTGTGATAACGCTCTTTCGGTCTAGAGGCCACAGCACATTGCGACTAAACAGGTAACGTACAGAACCATATCCATTGGACGTCTGTCAGTTTGCTCGCCGGCAAAACCGTCGTAGAGTTGAAGTGGCAAGATTCTTGAAACGAATGGGGATCTCACTCAAGAAACCGGACCTCGAGCTCGCAACGGCTGCCTAGGTGGCTAGGTCGTCAAGCAACCTGACTCCCGGGATGTTGAATAATGGATATCCATGTACGTCGGATGCGGCTAGTTCTGCCTTTCAAGTCTGAAATTGGCAGATCGAAACTCTGATATCTGAAGCGAGCGGGTAACCGCAGGATGGAACTAGTCCTGATGTGACTCGCGTTCTCAAGTCGTCGGTCAAGGTTCCCCATATGCCAAGTCCGCGGCTTGTCCATCTCTGGAGTAGGAGAAACAGACAAAAGGTGAGTAGGCCCCGCTGTGGTTTTCTTTCACGTTGGTGTCTCTTGATGGCTCACGATGCTGCAGCGGTGCAGTCTTGGACGTTTCCGCAAAGCAGCACGAAAACAACACAAAACCAGGCCCACTCGAGCTCATCGAACATTTTCCCTCGCGACCCAGTTCTCGCAGAATCACGAGGCGGAAGAAGTCAGAAATCCACCGCCGATCCCATTCTTGCTCATTTCTCACCTATTCCAAGAACCTCGAATACCGAATTTACACCAGTCCCACTCCTCATCAATGATTCTAACTGGGGCCTAAGCTTCTGGTTGACCGCCCTGGAGGTCAGAGAGCCGGGCGGGAACGAGATCGCCAGAAGCCTTCCAGAAGTAGTTCGTTTTCTTTCCATTATCCACAGACCATTTCCAGGTAAGGTAGGTAGGTAGCCGCGCCGGTCCGGTCAAATGTCGGAAAGCACCACCAACAAAGCTGCCAGCAAGTAACAAAATGCAAAAGCGAAGGCCGACAAAAGTTATCACGTGATATGGGGTGGGTTACCCACTGGGGTAGACCTTCTCCCTTAGCGACCCCTGCCTATATGATTAGTCTCTCTAGATATACCATACCTAGCTTCACTAAGAGATATTTACCTACTTTAAGTAGTTCTATTATTTTATCGTTTTATTATAGAGCCTAGCTCTTTATATAATAGCACGACCCCCCTTCGCTTTCTACTTAAAAAAATTTCTTCCTAGTAAATCCCCTACTATAAGTATTTTTATACTATAAGTAAGAAATCTAACCTTAAATATAATTACAAAGTCTAAGACCTTAGTTTTACCCTACTAGTAATAGTAATAATAACTACTTTTAAATAGGATTATTAGGTCCTAGGTACCTAACGAGTTAGACTTATGCTTATAAATATCTATACTCCTATTTCCTTTCTACTTAGTTGCTCTAACTAAGATATATCTAGTATCTCTACTGCTTAAGGGATTTTAACTTTAAGTTTATCTACTACTAATAAATATTATCTAATAAGCTCTATATTATATATTAGCGAGATAGTTCGTTAATAGGGGGCTAATTAACTAAGAGATACTTAAGGTTACTTTATATCTAAAGCTATAGTTATAGCTATAGTAGCTGCTATAGCTACTGCTACTAAAGCGGGCTCTTTAGACCCTACTAGTACCAAAGACCTTATAATATTAACTACCTCGCCCTCTAACGCTCCTATAATATTTATAGCGCTAATCGCTATAATGTCGTCTATAGTTACTATAGCTTTATAAGATATAACCTCTATAGCAGCTTCTAGTTTAGCCCTATAAGCAACTTCTACCCCGCTATATATAACTTCTATACCTAATTATATGCCGAATCCTAAACTAGTAGTAGTAACGCCCCCTCGACCTACCTCTCACTAGTCTTTAGATTTAAACCCTCGTAGCCCGTTTTTATATAATTAGAACCTAGCTAGTTTCTAGTCTAGAAGGGAAACTATACCTAAACTAACTATACGACTACCTCTAAGAATTATAAGGGAAGAGTAGTATTAGTAGTTAGTAACTAAGCCTCCTTTAAACCTTCTAAATAGGTATACTATCTTTATAAGAGGACCTAGCTACCTCCTACTTAGTTAGCCCTATTAACTATATAAATTTTCGCTCCCTTATTTTCTCTCTTCTAACCTCTTATTTAACCTTAACCTCCTCCTTATATATAACTTCTAACGATATTACTAATATCTCCTCTACCTACTATATAAAATAAAACTATTAAGGAGCCTTCTACTTATATTATAAGAGCCTATCTAGAAGATATTAGCTTATTACTATTAATCTTACTACCCTTATTACCCTTAGATATTCCCTTAAGTATCTAATAGTAACTAAGAGGCTTACTAGACTTAATATAGCTTTTAATATAGTTAGTTATTATCCTAGAATTATATTCCCTAACTAACTCCCCCTTATTATTATCTATAGATTTAATACTTATTATTACTTTACAACTACCCCTCTTATTACATAGAGAACCTCTTAACTTCCTAAAGCTATATATTAAATATATAGCTAATATTACTATCTAACCTAAGATAATAATAAGTAGATTCCTATAGGGCGCTATATTAGGTTCTAGACCTAGCTCTTAAATCCTAAATAAGCCTACTTAACTAAGGAGTAATCTAGCTATACATAACTCCTAGCTAGCTACTAGCCTGGTATTTCCTATTATTAAATAATAATTCTTACTAGATATTAATATTCTCTATATTCTAATAGACCTATAGGATAAAGAATAATACTTATAATAGAAGTAATATATTACTAATAAGTAGGTTAATATAGCTATTAGTATTTTATAGGGATTATTACTTACTTAACAGGAAAATATTAAGGATCTAGCTTAATATAATCTTAATAATAATTCCTCTATGATTCTCGCTCCTTATTTTGACTAATTACTATAAGTAGTTAACTATATATAAGAGACCTAGAAGTTACTAAGGAGGAGTTTAAGCTAGAAGTATCCCCTCTAAAATATTACAAGGGTAAGGAGAGAGCTAACCCTTAGCTATTATTATCTTTTATATAATAACCTACTAACTCCCTACCTCTAGGATAGCTACTTATACCTTCTAGGTACTAGCCTAGTCCTATATAGATAAGACCTTTTCTAGCTAATATATACCCAATTACCTTTCCTTAGTTCTTCCCTTAGATATTATTCCCTATATAAGCCTATCCCTAGCCTATTCCTATCTAATTAAATACTCCCTCTTACTATCTATCTACTCCCTAATAATTAGAATAACTAGTTAATTGCTATAATAATAAGTATCCTTCTTCCTTTTAAATATAAGAAGATAGTCCCTTTAGCTATACTTATAACTAGTAATAACCATTATATAAGTTTTATCTTAATAAGAAGAAGCTAAAGCTAGAGATCTTTATATATAATAGCTTAAAAATACTTATATCTTTATATATCAATAAGATTTAATATCTTATAAACTTATATGAATTAGAAACTATTACCTAAGCTATTAGTTATAATATCCTATCAAAGGAGATAGATAGTAGTAAGTAGTTTAATTTACTCTCTTGTTATTAATACCTTAAAATAACCTCTAATCTAGACCTATAAAAGACCCTACTGTTAAAATACTTCTAGAAGGATTATAAAGCTATATTTATTAAAGCTAATTAGCTTAAGTATATATTTATAAGTAAAGATATATTACTATTATAAATATATATTAATAAGAAGATTTAGTTATATAATAAAGTTGGTAAATATAATAAGAATACTTAGTATTAATATCTTATATTAGGTATAGACCTAGACCTAGGCGCCCTTATTTACCTAAGTAGTTATAATACTCTCTAGGACCTAAAGTTATAAATCGCTACTAAGGAGTATACTACTTAAGTAAGCTAGAAGTATAATTATAACCTCTAAGAGAAGATCTAAAAATAACTAAATGCTATAGATAATTATAAGCGTTATAGCTATAATAATTAACCTCATAAAGATCGTTAGAACTACTATAGCTAACGCTATAATAACTACAACTAGGATTACTATTAAGATTAATATTAAGACTAATATCCTACATATAACCGCAGACATCGTAATTAGTAACATAATAACTTCTATCCTTACTAAGATAACTAAGAACCTTAATTTAGATAATTATAGGAATAATATAGCGAGCCTCGCGATTTATAGAACTATTATAACTCGGATAAGGCTCCTAAGGATAAACCTAGTCGGTCTATAGATAAATAAGCCTTAGATCCTACTTATAATAACTAATAGAACGAAGATTACTAACTATATAACTATAATACTAACTATACTACCCGCTTTAGATACTAACCTAATAGCAACTAATGCCTACGCCTATTAAAGGCTTATATTACTATAAGATATACCTATGATTATTTGCTATTTAAATCTCTACCCCTATATATAAGCCCTTATAAGGAGGATAACTATAACTCTTGTAATTCCTTATTAGATTTAGAGTCTTTAAACTCCCTTAGTAATTAATAATTATAGAACGCGTTTTATTACGACTTTATTATAAAGATATCCTTATTACTGATACCGCTCGCGCTAAAGCTAAGTATAGCTAGAAGTCTCCTAAGAATACTATAAAGGTATCTCCTATAACTAGATTAAACGCTATTTATAATATAGAAGAGCAACCCATATTAATTATATTAAATACCTTAATAGATATCTAGCCCCTATTAAATATAAACACGACGGACCTAGTACTATATATGGACAATAATACTATCCTATTACATATTACCCCCATTTTAGAGCCTTCCCTAGAGAATTCTATACTCTAAGTAGAGGATAAATAGATCGCTATTAGTATCCTACTTATAATTAACAAGGCTTTAGAGTAGTTAGATATTAAATATATAAACCTAATTCCCTCTTATGCTTATACTAATACCTATATATCCCTTATTATTAATAGTATATCCTACTAATTCAACTCTTACTCCTATCTTAAAGTAGTTATCTATATGCTATCTAGTAGGTATACCGCTCTACTAGATACCTACTTAGCCCTATTACTCATCGAGTAGAGGATTATAGATTAGTACTACCCTAGTATTAATATTGAACCCTATAAGCCCTTTTAACTTAGAGGTATTAAATAGGGAGGACCTTTAATCTCCTTAGTAGCTACTATTCCTATTATTCTATAAGGGCTAGATAGCTTTATCCTTAGAATTTAATAAGTAGGTATATATTACTAATACTATATCTTATGAACTTATCCTTAGAGGATATTTCTTATATAAGTATACCCTTTATATTTATTAGAGTAACTTATGTAAGAATACCTACCTAGTTTTAAATAGTAGTAACTCTGTCCCTATTACCTTAACTACACCTCGCTAACTATTATAATATTAATAGGTATAGGTATATATAGATCAGAACTATATTCTTCCCCTGGGTTACGGATTTAATATACGAATTCAATATTAAGCGCTACTAGTTACTCTATATAGCTATATTATATAACCTTACGCCTTTTCTAACTTATAGTAGCTATCTTATAGATCCCTATTATATGCTATAACTACTAGATAGGACTACGCTCTTCCCTTCTTAAATTTTAACTTAATACCTATAGTAATCTATAAGGGATAGCGCCTAGGTTTATTATAATATATTAATATTACCTTATCTATAGATACCTTTATTATTAATATATCTTTAGCTATTCCTTTAATAGATTTATTAGGCTTAGATAGCCTAGAACACGAGCTACTTAACTTAAAGTACCTAGATAAATACCTATTTTATATTCTACAAAATTATAGTAAAGAGCCTCCTAATATTATAATAGATATATTAGACTATTAGAGAGAGGAGTATTAATAATAAGTATAATAGCTTATTAATAACTTCTATCTATTATTCGCGCTTAGTATAAGTGAATTTAATAATAGTATTAATATACCTATCCTATTTAAGGATAATATAGATATTAATAAACTTTATTAATATCTATATTTCTTATTATATTATAATAAGACTATTATAAACTCTATCCTAGACTCTCTACTAAAAGCTAATATTATTAAAAAGGTTCCCTTAGGAGAACTATACCCTACTATAATACTAGTATTTATAGTCTAGAGAAATAATAAACTAAGTATTATTATTAACCTTCAATATATTAATACTAAAATATAGCTCGATATATACCCTCTATTTAGATAAAATAAGATCCTTAGCTCTCTCTCTAGAAGTACTATCTTCTTAGCTATTAATATTACTAAGGGATTTTTTAATTAGCTAATCGTGCCTAATAATAAATAGAAGATAGTATTTGTTATATTATATTATAGATATAAACGTTTCATAATTATAACTATAGGCCTCGCGTCCTTGCTAGCCTTCTTTTAGTATTATATAGAGTATCTATTTAGCCCCTACCTTTAGTAATTTATACTTATATATATAGATCATATTATTATTTATTTATACTAAGGAAGACTATTTAGATTACTTGTACCTCTTACTCGCTCTCTTTTAAAAGTCTGGATATTATTTATTACTATTTATATATTACTTTGCTTAGCCTAGGCTTAAAGTACTTAGATACTAGGTATTATAATTAAGTCTTAGTATTATATAGTAAAAGATAGAAGCTATCATTATAGGAATATTCGCCTAACTACTACGTAGGTAGGACTCCGAATCGCCTAGTAGGCTAGATCCGACTTCGGATCTATAGCCCGGGTTAGAATAACTAGGACCTAGCGGGCAGTTATATAACCTATTATATAACCTACCTCATTAGGCTTCCTATATTATTCCTACCTCGCAGGCTACCTTCTAATATAACTTAATATTATTAATAATTTAGACTTTATTACGCCTACCCTCGCTCTCTTTAAATACTAGTATATATAAAACTAATACTAATTAGTAGTTAACTTTACTATTATACTATAAATATAGATTAGTAAGGATTAATATATTAAAGAGATAATATTTATTACTTAATAATCCTAAGCCTCCTCTTATATATAATTATTATACTAATAGAGATTTTAAGCTTTAGTTATTGATAGTTTAGCTCTACTTCTAACCTAAGACCTCTAAAGCTATTACTAACGTTATAAGCGAAGTTTTAGATCCCCTACTATTAATAATAACTATAGTCTATCCTACTATAACCTTAATACTAATAATTAATAGTTTATAATCTTTCGTTATACTAGCTAAGTTATTACTTTCCCCTTACTTTTACTCTCTTTTAGTACTTTCTATTACCCTCATAATTACTATGTACGTTATATCTTATACTACCTTCTATTAATATTGTAATTATTTAAAGCCCTTTACTAACTTCCCCTATTTCTACTTTATACTAGCTACCTATTTTACTAATCTTAACTCCTATAAGTCTTTTTAGCGAATTTAATATATTTAATATTATTTAGTACCTTTTAATATTAATACTAACCTTATTACTTCTCCCTCTTTTAACCCCCTCCTTAACGCTTAAATCTACTACTTTTAACCCTCTATCTATATTACTAATCGTAATAACCTAAGAGAATAATAATAAGCCCTAATTACCTATTATAAGAGAGTAATAATAAGCCCATATTACTTGCTAAAGTAAATTACTTTAATCTTAATTACCTACCTTAATTACTATATTAATATAAGATTATCTATAGCTTTAAATTTTATAATTTCTAAATATAAGAAGCCCTAACTTCAACTTTTATAGTAACTACTAAATTAGGTTTATTTATAATTATTAAAAGTCGACCTTCTAACTTTAAGCTACCGCCTCCCCCCTTCCCCCCCCCCTCTTTATTTAAATAACCCCTCTATTACCTTCCTCCTCTAAAAACTTTATTACTTATAACTTTATAACTTTAACTTCTTAACTTTATCCTACTTATGTTATATCTATTATATCTAAGTTATAATAAGTATTAAAAAGCTTTTAATAATAGCTACTCTACTAGTAGTAAAGGTCTAGTAGATCTATCTTAATTAGCTTATACTAGTAGTACTTATTTTTCTACAATAAAAAGGTATATACTAAGTCTTTACTAAAAGATTATTTAGATTAGTTAATTATAATTAGTAATTATAGAGTTAAAACCTTAATTTTTCTTTAATTTTCCCCTTTTTATCTCCTTTTAAATTTATTACTTCTATTACTTTAGATCTATTTAAGAATATTTATCCTAGATAATAAGCAATTAATAATACCCTCTTTAGGATATCCCCTCGTTAGGGTTAATAAGATCTAATAAAATAAATAAATAAGTATTCTAAATCCCTCCTCTAAATAACTATTTTCAACCCCCTTCTTCTAAGTAATCCCTTTATTAAGAAGGTCCCTTTTTTAAAGAAGTCTATTAAGTAATCTTTCAAACTTTCCTCTCTTTTAAACTTTCCTCTTTTTTCTTAAATTTTTTTTTCTAAATAATTCCTTTATTAAGAAGGTTCCCTCCTTAGGGAAGCCCTTATAATAATCCCTCCTTAGGTCCCCTCTGTAGAGAAATAAGTAATCCCTTTTAAAAGATTCCTTTTTTAAGGAAATAAATAAGTAATTATTCAAAAAAAATATATAAGGAAAAGAATTAGATTTTAAATAAAAAGAAAATTAAGTAATAGGAATTATAAGTTACTTAATAAATGAATTAACTATCTAAAGCTATAGCTTAGAGATAATACCCCTAATTAAGGTATAAAAATAAGCCTAACTATTTTATATAACTTCTATATATAGCTCTATTAATCCTTTCTAATAGCTAATAATATTAATACCTCCCTTACCCCCTCTCCTTCCTCTTTATTTTAGTATTAATTAGTAATTCTAATCCCTAATAATTTTAAAGCTATTATCAATTATAAGATATATAGTTAAGTTAAATCTTTTAACCCTAAAGAGACTAACTAAGCTAAGATTACTAGTTATATTACTTATTATATTAATAAGTACCTTAAGTATTATATTAAAAATTACTAATTATAAGCTAACTTTAAGGAAGGTTTTAAGGATATTATTAAGATCTTTAATGATATAAACAATTATATTATTAAAGCCCTTTAGAAAGTCCTTATTAATAATAATATATTTATTACTTATAATAGTAGTTAAATTAAGAAAAATATTACTAATATTACTTACTAATCTAACTTCTACTTAGAGTACTAATAACTTTAATTTAGTTAAATTATAATATCTAATAATTATTAAAAGGTATAATAATGACCCTGCTTTCTTTATAGAGATTATATGGGAAGTTAAAACCCCTCTTTTTCCTATTATTACTACTCCTATATAATAATATTAAAAGCCCTCTATTACTCCTATTTCCCCTATATATTAGCCCCCTTATCCCCCTCTAATAGAAACTACTTAACCCTTTTTATTCTAAAATACTAAGAATAATACCTAAGGTTTTAACTTTATAAGACCTATAAGTTAGAATTAATAAGCTTAATTCCCGCTAGATAAGGTCCCTTTATTATACTAACTTAAGAGTCTTACTAAGTTTTATAATAATAATAACCTTGAGTAAAATAGTAATAAGATAGATATATTAGATTCAAACCTCTTTATTTTTAAGGATTATTATACTAAAGCTAGTATATCCCTATAGTAATATACTAAAGCGTTTTCCCTTATATTAAACGAAGACGCCTAATAATATTATTATTAATATATTACTACTAAATACCCTCTATTACTATATACTAAGGTAGTTATATAGATAAAGGAATACTTTAAAACTAAGGAATTCTATATTACTAATAAGAAGCTATAGGATAGTACTATATTACCTAGCCTTATATATAAAAACCCTAATAAATCTACTACTAAAAACCTTAAAATCTTCCTTAAAACCCTCTCTATTATTAGACCTGCTCTTAATAAGGAATTTAATACTAATAAAAGACCCCTCTATTATAAGATTTAGAGCGCCTATTAAGGAGTTTAAGAGTATAAACTTACTCTCTATAAGTATCCTTCTAACTTATAAGAGCTTTATAATTCTCTATGTTCTACTATTAGTATTATATCTTAAATAAACTAAAGCCTTAATATGTAATTTATAGCTTTAGAAGATCTAGAAAATTATAATATAATATATAGTAGCTAATAATTCTAAAGTAACAGTTATTATAACTTCTATTAAAATCATAATAATAATAATAATAATAATAATAATAATAATAATAATAATAGATTTTAATAAAACTAGCTATATTAATAAGAACCCCCTCTGTACTATTAATCCTATACTAATCGCTATAATAACCTAAGAAGGTCTTAGATTTATTATAAGCTTAAGTACTAATCCTAGAAGTATAATAATAATAAATAGACCTAAGAATTTGATAAGTTTAAGTCTAAGTACTCTTAAAATATTACTAAAGAAGAGTTTAATACTTTCCTTATTAACTTTAAAAGTAATAATAAGGACAAGGAAGCCCTAGCAAATAATATTAATACTAATAGCGAGGTTAAATAGTACTTTTAGGATTACTAGTAGGACTAATCCTAGCCCTTATCCCCTTATAAGTTTATTATATTTATTATTAATATTATATTTATTATTAATATTATATTTATTATTAATATTATATTTATTATATTTATTATATTTATTATTAATATTATATTTGTTATTAATATTATACTTATAATTAATAGTAATACATTAGTTAATGTACTACTAAATTAGGCTACTTTCTATATAATTATAGGTATTAACCTAGCTACTAACCCTAAACTTACTCTCCTACTTACCTAGCTTATCCTACCTAGAGCCTCTACCCTAACCTAGTTATTTATACTTAATAATAAGTACTCTAAGGAAGTTTTCTAGGGTATTATATTAAATTTAAGTATTAATAGAGTCTCTACTACTAGCTAATAGTAAGTTACTACCCTATTATAGATTTACGTATTAATAGTAATTAATAGAGTAAATACTAGCTAAGTAAGAGTATGCTTTATAGATAGCCCCTATAAGGATTTATTTAGTATTATTATAATTGAAACTATATTTAGTAATATAATTTTCTATATAGTACCCTTTAATACCCCTTTTCTCCTCTACTTAAGCAATATAAATTAAATAGGTATTTACTTTAATAACCTCTATAACTACTTATTTTAAAGTAATATTATAGCCCTAGTTATATATAAATAGGGCTATACTTAGCTTCTCCTTAATAAAGAGGAGATTTTTACCTAAACTAGCCATTTAATAGATACTAAGCTATAGCGCTGCTACTAATAATTTAATTACCTCTTTATTACTAAGTTAGCTACTCTCCTCTAATATACTAATTACCCTATTTAAATAAAATTTTAAATAATAGTAATTAAGTAGTTAACTAAGGTCTACTAATATTATTAATTAAACATAAGAGCCCCTTAGAAGTTCAAATTCTCTCTCTAGGGTAACTATTTATTTAACTATAAGATTGTGTATAATATGATCTACCTTAAAGATAAAATAACTCTATATATTATTAATATAGCTACTAACTTTAATACTACTTACTTCCTATCTAATCTCTTTATAAAGCCTACCTAGGAAACCCTCTACTTCTACTAGATTTATATCTATTCGAGACTACTTAATTATATTATTATAGATATTAGATTAAACTTTATAATAGAAGCTTTTAAAAATAATACTAAATTAATAATAGTTATAATCCAAGTTATCCCTATTAAAGCTTATTACTAAATTAGTAAAATAGAGAGGTATTATAGCCCCCTATGCTATACTTATATTATTATTTAGTAGGAAGTCCCCTATATTAAGCCCTCTCCCGCCCTCTAAATAGTAATTAAGTCTGTTAATAATACTACTAGCCCTAATAGCCTAATATCTACTTTACTTATTTTTAATATATATCTATAGATTAGTAATAACCCTACCCCCTCCCTTAATATTATTACTAGGGCTAAGGCGATTAATACTATAATAGAGGATTTATAAAAAGAATACTCTAAATATAAAGTTATAAATACTCTTACTACTTATAATAGCCCTAGTATTGATAATATTATCTACCTCTTATTATAATTATAAGTTATGCATATTAAGAAAAGGATAAATAGTAAAGCTCTTACTAATTAGTTACTATTTTAAGTAAAATAGTTATTATTTAGCTACCCTATAGCCTCTAATATTTCCCCTCTATAGCTATAAAACCTTTCTATAGTAATTCTAAGGCCCCTAGAAGCCCTAGTAATAATAACCTATAAACCCCTATTACTCCTAAAGCTATTAAGCTAGTTCTAACCCCCCCTCTACTCTAATATAGAGGATAACCCTAGAAGAACCTTATTACTAACCTATTTAATACATTTAAACTAGAAGTTAATTACTTAATAATATTTATCTTAATAAAGGAGAAGGCTAATTAGGAACTTTCCCTAGCTCTATATAAGTCTAGTAAGCTTATTACTAATAATCCCCCCTTTTAGAAGTCTTATAAGAAAGAGATTAATACCCTCCTTAATTATAAAGTATTTAAATTCAAGATCTATAACCTAACTAAGTAATATAGCTACCTTTTTTAATTCTATATAGTTAATAAGATTAAGAATAAAACTATTACTTCTATTAAGAAATCCTACTTAGTTATTTATAATATTAATAATACTAATAAGTAGGGTATTTTAACTTAGTTACTTATAATCTAGCGTTATAGCATTCGCCTCCTTCTAGTAATTACCCTATTACTTAGCTCTAATTATACTATTTAGATTAGGGATATTACTTAAGTTTATATATAATCCTAGATAATACTAATACATCATATTTATATCTAATTACCTAACTAGATCATAATCTCTACCCCCCTAGGATTATTATAAAAGTTATTAAACCCCTCTATAGTATTACTAAAGCTAGTACCTATTAATAGGCTACTTATAGCGCATATTACTATAATAAGTTATATATAACTAGCTCCGCTTTCAACCCCTATCTACTTATTACTAATAACTCCAGCCCTTACTTTACTATTATTAGTATATAAATAGATAATATAATTAGTCTCTCTAAAAATATTTTTTTTACTATGAGAAGAAGAGCTCTAAAAAGCTAATTTCATAGCTAAACCTAAGGAGAAACTTACCCCCTAGACCCCTATTACATTTAATAAGAGAATAATCTCTATTACTAGTACTAGCGCTATTATACTATATTCAAAAAGCTAAGGTGCTAAGATTAAGCTTATAAAGAAGATACTTAAGAAGATACTAGTAAAAGAATAGTATATTAGGTAGTAAGCTAGAGGGGCTTATATACCCTTAATTTACTAACTAAAAGCCTATTTTAACTTATTAACTACTACCTAATACTAGGATCTAACTAATAAAGATATTAATACTCTTAATAAGTACTTATAATAGCTAAAGTATAACCTTAACTAAGGCTTAATATTTATTATATTATTACTACTTACTACTAAACTATTTATATTTATAAATAGATTATTTACTAATAATTAAGACCTTATATTATAGTTAGGTTATATTTTTATACTTATTAATAAAATAATAAATAATATAACCTTTATAATTAATAGTAATACTATCTATTATAGCTCTACTTAGTATAAATAAGTTACTTATAGTATATTAGCCTTAGAGATTTATATTATAATCGCTAGTGCGGACCTCGCTTTTATTATTATCTTAACCCTTTAATAAGTCATTACTAAGCTTATTATTACTAACTCTATCCCTATAGTAATATATACTAACTTATACTCGCTATATAACTATCTAGTTAAACTTAGTACTATAAAGGAAAAGAGGCTTATAATTAATATTATAGCCCTCTATTAGTTATATAAGCGCTATAAGCTATCTAAGATCTAAGAGGTTAATAGTAAAGATAACCTAGCTAAAATACTAATAAAGGTAACGCCTGAAAGCGCGTTATACTACCTTATTAATAGGAATAAACTAATAATTCATATAGAAGGATAGGTAATAAGAATAATAGAAGGGTTAGTATAATAATAGGTATTTATAGAAGGATAGGATTATAGGTAAAACTAGCTATTTTTTCGCTTTATTTAGAAGCTAATAATAGCTTCTAACTTATTATTTCAATTTATATAGTTAGATAGGCTTATTAGGTAATTACTAGTATAAAAGAAAGACTATTAGTATAGGAATATTCGCTTACTTATATAGTAGATAGGACTTCTACTCGCCTAGTAAGCTAGATCCGACTTTAGATCTATAGCCCGGGTTAGAATAACTAGGACCTAGCGGGTAGTTACGTGACCTATTATATAACCTACCTCGTTAGGCTTCCTATATTATTCCTACCTCCCAGACTACCTTCTAATATAACTTAATATTAGTAACAATTCAGACTTCATTACGCCTACCCTCGCTCTCTTTAAATACTAGTATATATGAAACTAATAATTATAGCTCTCTTAATACTAACTAACCTCTAAGAGCTTAAGAGTAGACTAGGTCTTATAAGCTATTATCGCGAGTTTATCTTTAAGTGTATCTAAATCGTTAACCTATTAGTTAAAATTAAGAAAATAGGTTTTTATAACTTACTACCTAAGAATCCCTGTTATAACGCTTTTACTATATAATATTAGCTACCCCCCTTACTCTAAGTAATAGATAATATATTAGAAGTAAAAAAAGCATAGCGATATAAAGAGAATGAATACTAATAATAAGTATAGGCTAATACTATAAAGACATAGGATTATATTAAATAAGAGTTAGCCTAAGTAGTAGACTATACCTTTCTAGATTATTCTAAACCTTTTATCTTATATATTAATAGTAATTAAAAGGGCATCGGAGTAGCGCTATACTAAGAATAGCCTAATAGTAAGATTTAACCTATCCTTTTCTTATCCTATATATTATTCCTAGCTAAGGTAAACTATTTTATTATAGAGATTAAGATATTAGCTCTAGTCTAGTTACTCTATAAGCTAGAGCACTACTTTAATAATAGTAAAATCTATATACTATTAGACTATATAGTAGTTTATGATACGTTTTAAACTATTAGCTCTAATAAACCTAAAAGTTACTACTAACTAGTAAAGTAGAAGCTTATACTTATTAAATAGATAGATCGCGTTACTATTTAATATTATCTAGGCTATAAATATATTAATATTAATACTCCATTAAAGCTACTAATTAAAAGGCTACTACTCTATATATTACTTACTAATAATAAATAAGATAATACTAGTAATTCTATAGAACCTTATAATAACGAGATCCTAATTATGGATAATGATATAATATAACTACTAAATAAGATATATCTATTATATAAGATCTAGATTACTACCCGTTATAGCGCTAGATAGTAGGCTAACTAGGTAGAATGTCTACCCGATATAATACTATAGCTAGAATAAGTAAAATTAATAACTAGTATAAGAACTACCGACTTAGTAATATCTAATAACCTTAGCGCTAAAGTCCTATAGGTACTACTAATAGACCTAACCTTTCGCTATATCTATAATATAATAATTTAAACTAGTTAATATAACTTATATAGCTTCTTCCTTAACTAGTTAAAGTTATTCTACCTTAGAAATAAGGATAACCTATAACTCTATATCCTACGAATAGCTATACCTAATATATGTAAAGCTTATAATAATAGAGTATATATTAGTATGGGAAGAATATACAACTTTTTATAAAAAGCTGCTTTTTCTAGAGTATATATTACGAATTATAATCCTATATTATATACTATTTAGAATACTATAAAGCGAAGCTAGATTAAAATACTTCTTATAATAACCTTACTCCTATTGAAGTACCTCTTATTCCTCTATTTATAACTTATCTAGATTTTATTACTACTTTACCTATATCTAGATACAGATATAATACTATCCTCTACCTTATTAATAAGACTTTTAAGTTTATAAGAGGGCTTATTAGTTATGTAGACTAGAGAGTAGAATAATAAGCTATATTATATATTTATAATATTTACTCTAATTAGGGCCTACCTAATATCTTTATCTCTAGTATTAACCCTAAATTAGTTTTAGCCTTATAGATATCGTTATAAATTACTATTAATATTTAGCTTAAAGTCTTAGTAGTATGTTACTATTAAGCTAATAAATAAGTTAAATAAACTATTTAAATAATTATATATATAGTTTAAATAATAATTAGCTCCTAACTCAACTACTCTAACTAGGAAGATATCCTATTATACGTTCTAGCCTATCTTAATATTTCTATTTTGGTAACTATAAGATATATCCCCTATAAAGTCCTCTTTAGGAGACTTATAAAGTCCTTCCTATCTCTAATATATTAAATAGTAACTAACTTTAGTTCTTAGTAATATAAGATCTACTAGGACGTATAGGAGTTATATTAGATCTCCCTTATAAAGATAAAAACCTATTATAATAATAACTACTATTAGCCCCTATAATTAGCTACTAGTAATATAATCTATATTAAACTATTAAAGAAGGGTCTCTTAGGGTATTATCTTAATAGCTAAACTAAGTTCTTATATACCTAGGAAGGTCTATTTAAAATTGAGGAAGTTATTAATCTATTAAAGTATTAAATATACTTATTACCTTAGCTTAAATAGCACCCTAAGATATCTATTAAATATCTTAACTTAGTTTAGAAGGATTTATTTAAGTAACTAAGCTAATTACTAGATCTATTAAGATAAAGCAATAAAGAGAAATTTATTATTAAGTAGATCCTTGCTTATAATACCTATAATTATAAGCTTTAGTATTATATTAAATAGCTAGGCTACTCTAAACTAACCTAGTACCCTGCTACTACTATTAAATAAGATATACCTAAGCTAGTATATAACTATTATAAATTATAATATACAAGAAGGCGTTATTCATATAAGGTATAGATATAATAAGATAAGGTACCTTCCTATTAGGAGTTTATATCTATATAAGTATTATTCCTCTTATATCTTATATGACGCGCACTCTCTGCTCTAACTCGTTAGCTATAAATAATTTGGTTTAGATCTTCTCCTTATTACTCCCCTTCTTTCCTAAAGAATATTAAAATATTAGTAACCTCCTTCCTGTAACGTGTCGACCGTTATAGACCTACTTTTATTAACCTCTTACTTGTTTTTTGCTTTTCTACCTACCTACCTTCCTATTATTATTATTATTATTATTTACCTTATTTACCTTTTTTTTACTTACTAATAACTTTCAAGTTTTCATCGTTTATATAAAAACCCCTCTGATATAATTCTTCCTATAACTTACACTCTTATACTCGTATTATTATTTAATTATATTATTTATTACTATTAATACTTACTAATACCGCTTCGCGACGTTTATTATTATATCCTGTATTAATAATAACCCTAATTATAATATAATTCCTTATATTAATACCATAGATACAACGAAGTAGTTTATAACTACCTCTAATAATAAATCCTTTAAAAGCTTTATTACTAATAACCTAATTATTACTAATCCCCTCTGATATATATTAAATAAATAGCTTTAGTAAAAATCTATAAACCGCACCTACTAGCTATCCCTAGAGAGGTATATAGTAATAATTAAATACTAGCGATCTTAGTTAATTATCTCTAGAGATCCCCCTAACCTAGATAATATATAGTCGTTTAGTACTAATAGTTAGACTTACTAGTAAGTTAATACTAGCTAGGGAGATATAACTTAGTAAATTAATAATAGTTAGGGAAATATAATAGTATAGGTTAATAATAATTACGGAGGTATAACCTAGTAGGTTAATAATAGTTAGGAAAATATAACTATTAACTAGTAATCTAATAGTAAGGACAATTTATCTAGTAAAAATAAAGTTACTAACTATACCTTCGTTAAACCTATTAACCCTTAGGAAGATAAACTAGATTATAATAAAGACATACCTCTATATATCCACGTTAATATAACTTATTATAAAGGTAAGACTCTAAAGTTTACTATACTACTAGAAGCCCTACATATTGCTAATATTATTAATAACCTCCTAACTAATATCCTATATAAGAGATAATATAAGTATACTATAGCTAATATCTTAGAAATTAGTATACTATACTTAGATATCTAATAAGTTATTATAGAGGTTAAAGATATATTATTAGAGTCTCTTTAACTTATATACCTACTTAGGATAGATAAGCCTATTATAAGATACTTTCTATCTATACTTACTAAAGTAGGATTAGACCTAGGTAGTATCTATACTTTTCTTACCCTTATTAAGTTAATAACCCTTCCTAGTAAGCTATAGATCCTGTATTATTATAAGGTAAAAGAAAAGCGCTTCTACTTTATAAGAATAAAAATTCTAATTTATACTCTTACTTCCGCTCCTATTATTAGAGCTACTAATTAGAATGATACTTCTTCCCTATTACTAATACTAGAAATTTAGAAGCTCTATAATTATATTACTATCTCTATTATAGTAGATTATAAATAAACTTAGTTAGCTCTTATCTAGTTAACTATTAATAATATAGTAATATAAGAATATCTTAATAAGTAGTACAAGAATATTATAATAAAAAAGTCTAATATAAAACTAATAATAATCCCTTTTTATAATCATAAATAATATCTATAACCTAGTAGATAACTTATTTTAAGTCTAGATACCTATATCTTACTACTTTAAGAACCCTAAGAACCTGTATTAGCTTAATTAGAAGATAATCTAGCCTAGTATAGAGAAGCCTCTACTACTAATACTAGCTTAACCTATCTTCCTTATAGATACTTTATATATAATCGCTATATAAGTATCTAGCTATAGAGAATTCGAAGCGGATAATAGCAATATAGCTAAGTTAGAGACTTATGTTTTTAATTAGATAGTTCTCTTATTTAACTTATAATTAGCTTAGTTATTATATAGATTTAAATATAGCCTAGAACTAGATATTATTATTTCAACGCTACCTTAGCGTTATTAAGCTAGACTTTTTATCTATTAATCTACTTATACTAGATATTAGTACCATATTTACTATTATCTTCCCTAATATATCCCCTCTTAAACCCTAAAATCTTCCCTTAGATAAGTCTAATAGTAATACCCCTATATAGCGCGCGCTTAACTACCTTATTACTAGAGCACTAGAACTATGATCTAAATATAATATTATTTTATATAAAGCGCTAGATAATATCTATGAAGATACTTAAAATCACTAAGATATTAATATAATTACTAATATTATTAGTACCCTTCTAGACTATTTACCTAGCTAACTAATAGATATTCTCCCTAATAATATAAGTTTAGAAGATACTTATATACTTATTACTATTAGTCTTCTTCCTTAGTTCTTCCCTATCTATATAGATAAGGATAAATAGCTTAATATACTACTCTAAACCCTTAATAAGACCTATCTTATTATACTAGCTTATAAAAATCTACCTTTAGGCCTTATAACTTAAACCCCTCCTCCCCTAGAAGGTCTAGTAGATATAGTCTACCTATCTATCCGAGTTCCTTATAAATAAGGATAGCTATTAGGTTTTAAAGCACTACTAGCTATTTTCCCTTCCTAATAAGAAATTATTAATTACCTATATAATAGTACTAGCCTCGAATAATTAATTAGTATTATAATTAGTAATAGCTTTTTATATTAGCTAATGTTAATAGCTCTTTATATTAAGATCCTATAAGATATAATTAAAGCTATCATAGTAGCTATTTCTAGAATATCTATAGCCCTAGAGGGTTTATATTAAAATATAATCTAGTATTTTATATTAAAGTTCTCCATAACCTAGTATTATAATATCTATTAGAACCTACTAGAACTCTAATAATTAAATTTCTAACTACTATACAACATACTAACTATAATACTATAATACTACCTAGCTTAACTACTTATATTTAATAGTAGTCTAGGTTCTAGGAAAATATTAGCTATACTTAAGATTATATTAGTATTAAGTAATAATAACTCTATTAAGGCTATTTAGTTACTATATTCTAATAAGCTTTATAATAATACTATTACTAAGTTAAAGCTCGCACTTAATAATCCTAAGGGTATCTACTATTTCTATGCTTACTAAGCTACTATAGTAGCAATTATAAGCTATAGCTAATATAATAACTTAGACGAAGTCTAAGTTAATATTAGTAGCGCTATCCCTATAATTACTAACTTAATAAATATAGCTAATAACTAGAAGGATTATAAATACCCCTTAGTAAATCTAGACTCCTTAGCTATATAGTCTTATTTATAATAGAAAAAGCAAAGGAAAATAAGGATATTATATTTAAAACCTTAATGGAGCTAAGAGATAAGCCTAGATAGACCCTAGATAAACGGACCCGCGCTATTACTAAGGTAAATATACTAATTATAATAATATTACCTTAAGTCCGATTTATTATTGCGATATTATATATAGTTGCTAATTATATAGCTATTTATAGTAAAAGCGAAAATAAGATATAGTTACTATCCACTATCTTTATTAATAAGGTAGGATATATACTAGAAGTATAATAGTAAATAGTATTATTATATTATAACCCTAAGCTTATTATCATAACTAGAGATATAGTCTAGTTTAAACTAGTATCTAAGGTATATAATAACTAGGATTATAAAGCCTCCTTCTCTCCTTAACGCCTTATATCTTTCCTTTCTTATATATAAATAGCTAGAGCGCTAGCTATTACCTTTCTTATTAACTATTAAAACTATAATAAGATTGCTAAATAGGCTATAGAAAACCTATATAATAGAAGGATAAATATTATCTATAATAAGAACGATATAGTAAACTTCTTTAGAGACCTAGGTAAGAAACTATTTTACTTTAATAAGCCTATTATAAATAGTTTTATTCCTAAAATTACTAAAAGCAATAAATAAAAAGTTAGTATATCTAAAATTAATATTACTAATTAAAACTATACCTTCTAACTAATCTTTACCTTATTTATAAAAGGCTTCCTATATATATTATATAATAGTAAGTTAGGTAACTTAATTATAATTATAGGCTACTCTAGCTAGCTAATAGCCTATAAATATAAATAAATAGAAATTATAGCTAATTACTTTATTAAGAATAATACCTAATTTAGGATAGTTAATAACTCAATATTAGTAGAAGCTAATGTTATTATTTTTAATATAATTTATTCCGAGTTACTAGGATTCCTTAATGTCGCCTTATATATAGTAGTTGCTATAACCTATATAAGGGGTATAATATCTATAATCCTTAATACATATAACTAGGCTAAAAAAGTTAATAATATAGCTCTATAAGCTAGCTTTATAATATCTAACCTTATTATTAACTACTAGAACTAGTATTCTAATTATTAATAGATTAATATTGCTTAACCCTTTAAAGGACTAGGATATATACTCTTCTATAAATATTACCTCTAGGATAGTTATATCTAGATTAACTATAGATAGGAAACTAAGAAATAAGTAAACAGGTAAGTAGAAAACTAACTATGGAACTAGGCTAGAAGGAAGGCTTCTATATACCTAAAGTTCTATAAGCTATATTAAGGCCTTTACTATAAGTTCTTCTATTATATACCTCTCCTAGTTAGGACTACTTTTAGTATATACCAATAGGATATTAACCTAGTAACTAAAGTAGCTACTACTAGATAATAAGAAGATAAAACTAATAATAAATAGCTTATTTATATTACTACTAGTACTTATTATACTTATAGATAGATTAAAGATAATATTTAGCTTAACTAATATAGTATTATTATAGAATCTAAAGATAAGTTAAAAGCCTAGTAATATCTTAAAGTATAGATTAATATAGCTCAATCCGGTTTAAAAGCTATTTAACCTAATTATAACTTATTAGTAACTTAGGATATCTAGAGTAATAATCCCTTAAATTGAGGTAATAAGTAATATAACTAGTCTAGATAATAAATAGGGTAGTAAAGAGTAATAAGGCGATTAATGTAAGAGTATGGCTAAAGGCCTAAAACCAGGAAAGGCTAGAATGTTGAAACGTAGGTATCCGTTGTTATATTGAACTATTGCTTAACCTTCTAAGTCTGCAGCTTGTAGAGTTTTCTCTAAGGTGTATTTATCTACCCCTGACTTGCTAACGTTTTGCTAATAGCATAGCTCTATATCCTATACCTGCTATTATTCCTTATAATTGCCTCCCCTTCTAAAGCCTTGGTCCCTAAGGCGTACTAGTAGGGTAATATAGCTCTATATTGCTAACTATAGGGCGATAGCTTAGTATCTTTGCTATATTATTTACTATCGCTCCTCCCTACGCTAGATTTAGGCTATTATAGCAAATAATATATTTTATTTTCTAGCGCTTTATATATTTTTGAATTTTTGAGTATTACTATTGTTTTTTAATTAGTTACTAATAGTTATATAATTATTTAGTAGTATATAGTTAGTAATTATTTAGCCTTATTACCTAGTGATACTAATTATAAAAGGGCGTCTTCTTTTTGAGGTCTCTAACCTAGCTGAAATTTTCCCTCTTTGCAATCCTTTTTTAACCTAGCAGCCTCTCTTTCTTTTTAGCGCCTATTTCGCAAGCTTTTGCTATAATTAATAATTTCTTTCTATTTCTTCTCTTTTTTACCTATCTTATTCTCTAGCTTTTTGCTAATAGCTCTCTACTATATTCTATATTACGCATATAGGCGTAATACTTACTAAATACCTATATAATCCCGAGATCCTCTCTAGCGACCTCACTAGTAATACTAATAGTAGCTATCCTTGCCTTAGCTATCTTTATAAGATATATTAGGATATTATAAACCTTTGCTATATATATAGCGAGTATATATAGAAGTGTATTTATTGCAACTTCGATAAGAAAAAATGCGTTGCTATAAGTCTCTATCTATTTGCCGCCTTATTGCTATATACTAACGCCTAGTAGGTCCCCTACGAGCTTTAGGGCATAGCCTAGATAACCTGGAATATATTCTACTAGATCTAAATTTAGGAGCGTGAGGGTATCCTAACCCCTTTTTATTATTATTATATTCTCGCTTTGCTTAGTGACTATTTAGTAGCATAGAAGCATATTACTAAGCTTCTTTGCAATCCTATTACTAGTAGTAGTAGCTATAATATAGAGCAGCTTTAACTCTAGGAGCTTGCTTCTTTCTATAAGCACCTAGCTCTCGATATCTTAGTTTATATAGGCTATTATTCGCTGCTCCCTTGCTAACTATATCCTACTAATAATTAGTCCTAGGTTAGTACCCTTTATAATAGTATTAATATGCTTTAGCGCCTAAAGCTACCTAGCTGCTATATATTTATAATAATAGTCCTACTATATACCTCTATAATGAGATTAATTATCTAGTTAATAACCTTTTAATAAGACCAGTCCCTAAGCGCCCTCGTGAGCATAATATTAACTCCTTCCCTGAGTTTAGTAAGTTGCTCTAGGATAATCTCCTTAAGTATACTTCTAATAATATTCCCTCCTATTTTATTACTATTACTAGTACTCGCCCTATCTCCTATGCTTAAATGCAGCTAAGAGGATAGCAATAATTTAGTAAAGAAGGCTAGGAAGGCTAAAAAGGCTAGGGTTATTATTACTATTACTAATAGTAGCTCTAGGGATAAGTTAGGTAGTAAGGTAGGTAGTAGCTCTAGTAATAAGTTAGGTAGTGATTCTAGTAGTGAGTCTAGTAGTAAGTTAGCTAGTAGTTAGTCTGCGGGTAGTAATAATAGGGATACTAGTAATACTAGCTTAGCGACTAGTTGCTATAGTGCTACTCGTGGTTATAGTAGTTAGGGTGCTTATACCCGTGGCTATAGTTAGAAGTGAATACTAGTTATATTATTAGCTTTTTTTCTTTTTCTTTATAGGATAATACCCTCTTCTCGCTATAATATTAGCAATAATTCGCCGCTTAATATAATTAATATGCTGCATTATAATTTAGCTTCTATTCTATAGCCTTATAACTTATAATTAGCAACTTATTACTATAACTTTAGTAACTAGTTATCCTACTTCTTATAAGACTACCTATACTATCTATTAAACTTATAAATAGCCTCCTGCGCGTTTACTAAATTCTCTATAGGCTCCTATATATTATATTCTATAAGCTATCCTACCTACTTAACTAGATACTGCGTATTATTGCTAATACCTTGCTATATAATAATCTCTTCTACTTCCTATTCCTCTAGCTTATTCTTAAGCTCTGGGTATATAAGCGAACCTTTGCTACTTACTTAGCAGTTATCCTATAATTCTAGTAAGGTAATAGAGAATATATTATATATCTATTAGTACTATAGTAGCAGATAGACCCTATATACTTATATACTAACTAGTTCTATAATAGCTACTTATATAAACCAAGGTACTAGTTTCTTGTTCTTAAACTAGAAGTTCTTTATTAATAGCCTAATAACTTATTCCTAATAGTAGGTCTAGTCCTTATGCCTCACGTTATAGTACTTAGCTTGCGCCTTAGTAGCCTTCTGCTACTATTCCTAGGCCCTCTCGCGGAGTTTTAAAATATATTCGATTTACTCCCTTATACCCTATACTATAACCCTATTTATAGGAGCTATATACTCTATATAACGCAGGTAGTAACTATATAGAGCCTCTATTAGCAAGTAGCTAGTAGTGCTATAGCAACTATTATTATATATAAACTCTGCCTCGGGTAGTTGGACTGCCTATTCCTATAGCGAGTTGCTAGCATATGCATATAGGTACTTTTCTAACGTCTAATACATCCTTTCTAACTACGTATTGGTCTAGGAGTAGTATATAGTAGAGAGGCGGCGCTTAATAGCCCTCTCCCTTGTGAACTCTTCCTAAAATTAGCTAGTTAGGAGCTTATCTTAATTACTAATAATACCCTCTAGGGTACTAAAGCAGTATTTAACCTATTTATAGATAATCCGCGCTAACTTAGTAGCTATTAGCCGCTTTATTATTAAAATAAATATAGCGAACTTAGTTATTTAGCATATAATAATAAGAACTGCGTTATATTCTCTACCTATATGCTGAGAGCTTGCTAGCAATCTAGTAATAAAGTCTATGCTTATTTCCTAGAATAGGTATATAGGTAAGGGTAGTAGTTATAACTTTCTATAAGGCTTATGCCTCAGAACGTAGTTCCCTTAGTATATATAGCACCCTATAATATAATTATATATATCTATAGCTAAGTTTAGCCAATAGAAGTTCCTTAAGATCAACTCAGTAGTCTTATTTACCCCTATATAACCCGCCCCGCGGTTATTATAGTATTAGTAAAGGATCTCTAGCCTCAGGGACCCTTCTTATAGTATCTCTAACTATCCCTTATAGAACAGGGTTCTATAACTATTAATTATATAGCTCCTATAATTACTAGCTAGTCTATACGCCCTCTCTAATTATATCTAGTAGTATAAGTTATTAGCTTATAGTTTATAGATGAGATTCACTATTGCTTTAGAGGGTTACTAACTATTTGCTATTTCGCTTATTATAAGCTCCCTTATAACCTAGCGTAGGATATATTACTATGCTATAGTAACCCTAGCTCTAAGTAAGTCCTCTTAGTTTATAACCTCTTGCTAAGCGTTCTCCATATTACCCCTTGCTCTTTAGTATCAGGTTATTATAGCTACTATAGTTATAATAATATTAGCGCGCTATAGAGCGTGATACTAACTAGAGACTAAGGCGTCTCCGCCCCTAGAGCTATCTATCTAGAAGGGGTACCTTATGCTAGCCCTTATAGTATTAATAAATGCTTTTGAGGTCTCTATACTACCTTATAGTATAATAATACTTATCTAAAGGTCTACTAGTAGTTTGCTAATAAACCTCAGCTTCCACACTAGGGTTAGGAGTATATTATTATATTTCACCTCCCCCTCTATATAGTCTAGCCTCCTAGATAGACTATCTACTAGGTTTATAACCCCTAACTTATACTCTAGGTTGAAATTAAATACTAAGAGTTTATATACCTACCTAGCGAGCTTTCCCTAAAGGTCCTATATAAGCATACTAATAACTCCCTTTAGCGCCTAGTAATCTATTAGAACTATAAACTTCTTTAATATATCCTAAAGGTAGTAAGCCTAATAGTCTAAGCTTTTAATTATAGCGAGAAGTTCCTATTAGCCTGCTCCCTAATATTATTCTATATTACTAAGCTTCTATAAATAGTAAGTAACTAGTTACTACTAACTATTAATATATTATAATAGGATACTAGATATAGCCTTTATAGAAGCGTCCGTCTTAACCCTTATCTCGCGGGTTAGGTCCTAGTATTAGAGAATAGTTACTAAGTAGAAGGCAGCTTAAAGCTGCTCGAAGGCTTATTAAGCTTCTTCTAGCTAGTAGAACTCACCTCCTTTCTTACTATTCTCGCTACCCTTTAATAAAGATATTATTAGGGCTATAATATCTAAATATCCTATAATAAACTTATAGTAGAAGTTATAGAATCTAAGGAAGACCTAGATATCTTAGTATATCTTTAGCAGCTTCTATTTAGTAATAGCTTAGATATGAGTTTAATTTATTAATATACCCTTAGGCGTGATAATATACCTTAGGAACTCTACCTACTATTAGTAAAACCTATACTTACTAAGCTTAGTATAGAGCTCCTACTAGCAAAGCCTATAGAGCACTTAGAGAAGGTCTTTTATATATTACTCTCTTATTTTAGAATAGATTATAATATTATCTATATAAGTAATATAATAGGTATCTAGCTGCTTAGCAAGCGCTTAGTAAATATATACCTAGAATATAGCTAGGGCGTTTATAAGTCTAAATAGCATAATAGTATATTTAAAGTACTTATAACGCATCCTAAACGCTATTTTCTAGCAATCCTCTAGCTTAATATAAATATAATAGTAAGTATCTTAAATATTAATTTTTAAGATCTATTTCACTCCCTAAAGCCTATCTAATAATTTACTAATAAGAGGGAGTAGATATTAGTTCTTTATTATTACCTTATTAAAGCCTTAATAATCTATATAAAGGTATAAGGGCCTATCTTTCTTAGGTATAAAAAGGATAGGGGCGCTTACCTTACTAGTTAAGGGTTAGATCGCCCTATTGCTTAGTTATTAGCGATATATTAGTAGAGTTCTTCTAACTAATACTTATTTAATAGGTAGATAGGCCTATATAGAGGTTTCTTCCCTTCGATTAAGTTAATAGTATATTCTATACCCTCTAGGACTAGGTATTACTTCGCTAACTATTTATTAAATATTACCTATTTGCTAATTAGCTCTAGTAGTAATTCTATATCGCCCTCTAGGGTATCTTCTTCTTCTAGAGCCCCTATTAGCAGCTTATAGGAGGCGATATTCCCTAATATATATATAATATAAGCCTTCTAGCTATTCTTAACAATCTCTTATGCAAATACTAATAGCTTAGTAATACTAAAGCATTCATATTCCTAGGTATTTATCCAGGTATTAATTATAATACCCTCTCTTCCTATAGAGTATTATACTAGGAGGAGGTCTCCTACTCCTTTAGCTCAGGGGGCTTTAGTAAAGAGTTACTATATCTTCCTCACTTCTCCTCCTAAGTTAATAAGGAAAAATATTAACTAGTATATATTCTAGCTTATTATAGATAACCTATTAAACCCTTCTAATATAGGGGTGATAGCTACTATAGGTTATAGTTATAGGGATTTAGCTAGTTAACTACTAATAATATTAACCTAGGAATAGGAATCTATATCTACTACTACTTCTTATTTAGCAATATTCTAGAGAATAATTACCTATCCCTTTATAATAGCCCCCTTAGGGAGAGTATTTAGTTTAGTTTAGGCGTAGGGGTTACTAGTATAATCCCCTAGCCTACTCGTTTTCTAATAAGTTAAGTTCCTTAACTCTTATAGATTAGATTATATTAACCCTTACCTTCTTAGTAAGTACTTAGTATCCTATTAGCATTTTATTTATACTTTATTTTATATATTTATCTAGGTAGTCTACCCTCTTATACCCCTTTTGCTTATAGCTAAAGCATAGTATATAATTAGATATTATAGGTTATATACTAGGGCTAGATATAAACCTATTCTAATTAGATCCCTGCGTTATACTACTAACTAATTAGTGAGGTATTAGGCTCTATAAACCCTGCGTTATCTTCTAGCTAGAACCCTGCTAGCTTGCCTTTTAACCTAACCTTACTACTAGGAGCCCCCTTAGGTTATGCTCTTCCCCTATATACTATTTCTTGCTTTCGCTCCATAGAAGCTTATTGCCCTATTAGTAATATATCTCCTATAAGCATTTAGCTTCTATAGCTATATCTCTTAGCTTCTATATCTTAACTTTCTAGTATTTAAGTTCCCTATATAGGAATAGGGCTAACTAGAAGTATAATATATAAGCCTTAGCCTTACTATCTTCTATACTTACTATACCTAAGTCTTAATATATTACTAACTATTTAGTAAAGAATTATATTAGTAACTATATCTCCTTCTACCTTATTATATCTAGCTTCTTATAGTATCTTTGCTCTTAGAGCTCGGGGTTAATATACTATTAGCAAATAAATACTATAAAGTTAGCCTATACTAGGTCTCCTTCTAGCCTAGCCCTATAGTATTGCTACTAGGTCTATAAGGATAGGCTTATCTTCATAAGCGCCTATTAGACTTGCTACTCTAGTATACTACTAGTATATAGTTAGTTTCTATCTTTAATTACTTAGATCTAGTTACTAACTTAGTTTATAGTAAAATCCTTAGTTATAATATAGTAGTTATATATAGAGGGCTTTTTATATTCTCTCTATAGGTATCTTATTACTAAGCAATTAGTAAGCTCCTATAGTTAGGCGGCAGTTTATTCCTTATGCTACTATTATTATAAATATATCTACTCTATAAGGCTCTCCTGCTATTTCTATAGTAACCCTATAGCTTAGGTAAGGAGACTAGAGATACTAGCTTCTTAGGGCATCCTAGGCGGGGTATCCTATTAGCTACTACTTGCTATTTATTCGCCCCTCGAGGGGTGGTCTGCCTAGTCTAGCGCTACCTAGGACCTAGCCTAACCCCTTAGGGTTATTCCTCTTATTATATTATTACTAGGGTTATCTATTCCCCTAGCATAGTATCTATGCTATATTCCCTATATCTCAGGGCTTAGCGAATAATTAGTATCTTATTAGCTAAGACCCTATTAGTTATATTCTATATACCTAGCCTGGAGTTTATTATAGTTAAACTCTATTACTAAATTATTAGTATATTATTACTAGTTTGCTTTAGATATTCTAACTAGCGCTAGTTTCTTAAATTAAGGTAGAAGTAATAGAGTTATAAGAGTATAGCTAAAGGCCTAAAACTAGGAAAGGCTAGAATATTAAAATATAGGTATCTATTATTATATTAAACTATTACTTAACCTTCTAAGTCTATAGCTTATAGAGTTTTCTCTGAGGTGTATTTATCCGCCCCTGACTCGCTGACGTTTTGCTGATAGCATAGCTCTGCATCCTGCACCCGCCATTATTCCTTATAATTAACTAGGACCTTATAATATATAATCCACAGAAGCTATCTAGTTATAATCTATAGAAACCTTATATAATATCTAATATAACTTATACCCTAGTAATATATAAAATACTAAGACCTTATCTACTAACTAGGATAACTAGAACCTTAGATAGAATATCAATAATATATATTTAGTAAATACCTTATTTACTATCCGAGAAGAGAGCTAGGATGCTATATAATTAAATAATAACGCTATATAAGATAATTAAGTTATTACTTAACCTATGCCTATTTTATAGATTATATAAATTAATAAATAACCTAAAGAACTTTCTATAGATATATAATAATAGAGGATAATAAATAGGAATATAGAATAAGGAAGTATAGGATTAGAATTATAGATCTAACTCTAGGAAGATAGATTTAGTATAATATTAATATAGGATTATTATTTAGTTTTAATCGTCCTATTTATTTTAGTAGTTTATAACGAGGACGTTGCTTTTTTTAGACTAGGGGTTATTATATAAGGTGGGGTGGGTTACCTACTAGGGTAGACCTTCTCCCTTAGCAACTCCTACCTATATAATTAGTCTCTCTAGATATATCATACCCAGCTTTACCGAGAGACGTTTGCCCACTTCAGGCAGTTCCATTATTCATCGTTTTATTGCAGAGCCTAGCTCTTCATAAAAGTGGTGCGGGAAAGGGAACCAACAGCAACCGCGACTCCAGAAAGCCCAGCGAAGATGTCGTCCATTTCAGCGCGGGCGGATACGGAATGGAACATTGACATTCGTGCTAGAGCCGACGTACCTCCGAGGCTAGATAGCCTGGCTCGCCCGGGGACAGGTTTGCGTCCGCGCGCGGGGGATGGGAGATAGGAGATAGCAACTCTTTTCTTCTTTCGCTAGCCTTATCGGGATCTCCCACTTTCCCAAACAACCACAAGATCAGCCTAGACAATGGATCACAAGCCGTTTCTGGCTGAAATCTCCTCAAAGTAAGGGGGCCAAGACATAATACACCTCGAAGCGAGCTGACTTTTTTTTCTCTCTTTCCCTTCGCATATCGCGATCATTCCATCCTAGCCCCCTTGTCAAAATCTATTATTGGTATTTGGTCTTTTCTGTTTTCGAGATGGCGAGAGAGAGAGGTCCACTCGAACTAGCTGGTTTCTAGAAATGACTTGCTTGGCTTATATTCTTTTCGCCAGGCTGCGATAATGGGGCGCGGTCTCTCTCCCCTGCGCAATCACTCACAATGGAACTCTTATCGGAGGCCGAACGTTCAACGGGCAGCCCGATCGCCGTCCGCGGAGGTCGTCGGCCTCCCGCCCTTCTTCTATCTAGAATTACATCCCACGGGAAGGGGCGAGGAGTTGTTGCATCGCCTTACCTGCCGCCGTTCGCGCGTAGCGGGCGGATGCAGGGAGCGAGGGGGAGCCAGTGCCCAGCTACCAGCTCCGCAGTACGTACACTGCCGTTTGTCTTGGGGTTCGCGTAGTTTTGTCCAATTTCTGACGCTTCATTTCCCAACGAGAGCGCGCGCGTGCTCTTTTTTTTATTTTTTATTGGGTACGTGTGAGATGTGCTGCGCGCGGAATGAGATGCGTGTGATCTGCTAGCCAAACGGAACCTCCATCACATCACGTTGGACTTTCTCAAGTGACTGCCTGCCTGCCTCTTCGCCCATTGCCGACCTCTTCGTATTAAACAGTTCAACGGCGAGGATAGGAGAGGAGAGAGAGAGAGCAGCAGAGAAGGTTATGACCCGCAAATATAGGTTGTGGATTAAGGTGCCACCATACTGAAGTACTTCGTACCTAGTCCTACCTTACCTTGAGGTAACGTAACTTTGAGCCCACTCTGCGGCCTGCCCAATGCAAGGTACAACAGGCACAAGACTCCATGAGACTCCATTCTTTTCCCCATTTGCCAGGGGTAGAGAAAAAGAACTGGGGCTCCTCTCCCCCGTTATTCTCCTGACTTGTCCGACAACTCGTCCGACCCGTATGGTATACCTGGATGTACCCCTTTTTCTCCTCCTTATCCCCGGAAGATAAGACCCACGTTTTACACTTAAATGATACGGTTTTTTTTTTTTTTTTTTTTTTTTTGGGTTCCTT